>PVIC010005172.1:0-38798 GCA_004025085.1 Thryonomys swinderianus
GAGTTCGATCCCCGGTTACCACATATAATGCTGGGCGTGGTGGCTCACGCCTGTAATCCCAGCACTCGGGAGGCAGAGACAGGAGGATTGCTGAGTTCGCGGCGGCTTGCCTGGGCACCATAGTGAGCTCAGGGCCAGCCTGAACTACAAAGCAAGACCCTGTCTCCAAAAAGCAAAAAAAAAAAAAAAAAAAAAAGATACTGGAAAGCAGGGACTTTTGACTTGTTTTGAGATCTGTGTGATTTTATTAGACAATATGAAGTCTTCCATTGAAGTACTGATAGCCAAATACCAACTGTTTACCTCATTGTCATTTTATCAGATGACTATAGCTGTATTTTTCCATGAGTGTTTTTAAACAAACTGATTTGGGAGGATGAGTTTTAAGAGAAGAACTTTATTAGGCATTAAGAGACTTTTTTCTTACTATTTTCAGCCTTCTATGTTAAGAAATGTGGTTTAAAAAAACTGTATTTGTAATGGTAAATTTTAATGTCAGTGAGAAATTAAATCCTAGGTCTACTTTAATAAGCAATTCAGACCATGAAGATTAATGAGTCTTAATTGGATATCCATATTTGCTTGCAATAAATTTGATTCTGGGCTCTTACCTTTTCTATCTTCTTTAAATATCTTCCCTATGTGTCTAGTGATTGTTCTTCTCTATTAGAAGTTGAGCTATATACCAAACTTCTCATCTCCTTGTATGGAGATACTTCTTGCAAAGAACAATTTAATCCTTTTTTTTCCTCATCAATTCTAGATCCCTTCCATGTGCGTAAAATAATGTGAAGCCCATTTTGAGGTTTGAATCTAGAGCCCCCCCTCCCCATATCCCATGGTGTGCTCTCTGACCTGAGGCATAGCTGTGACTGTCCCTGGAGAAACCCACTTGAGAATTCCTAGGATTGTGCTCTCAGCGGGTGTTTTAATCTCATGCTCTGCAAGATATTTTCTTTACCGAGCATGAAAATGCCATGGAAATAATACTAAGGGAACTGATATGCAAAGAAAGAAAAATAAAGCAAGAAAAAGAAGTATTCAGCATGCTCGGGAGAGCCAGAGCAGTGGAGCTACAGATGGTGTGAGAGAGAGGAGTCTGGCTAACTGTGTTTTTTCACGTCCTTGCAGATCTCTTTGAAAGTTTTAGCAAGTCATGCTAATGTAGTTTTGAAAAATGTTTTTTTAAATTGCACTTATAAAGTTAATTTTTGTGTGTGTGTGTACATGTGTCACAAAATAGGTACGCATAACCTTTACTATCAAACCCGCAACAACCACTGATTTGTTCTCTATACCTATTGTCTTGCCCTTTTTAGGATATATAAAAACGGGATATTATTGGGTTATGGTGATGTCTTCTAGTGAGAAATTAAAAATATACATAAATAGCAGGAATACAAAGTAAAATAAAGGTAAAACATGAGCATCTAATGAAAAGGGAGATCTCTTACAGATGTGTGAGGAATTAACAGTAAAGTATTATTTAAATTAAATTTGGATATAGGGTATTCTAGTTCCTGCTGATACATAATAAGCTATCATAGAACATAGCAGTTGGAAATAGCAATCATTGTAATTTGCTTATAAACTCTGTAGTTTAGGGATTTGATAAGGGCACAGCAAAGATGTTTTATCTTTGTTCCAGGATGTCTGGGATTTTAGCTAGAGGATTTTAAGTCTGAGAATGCCATAGATCTGGGACCTGGAAAGATCTGGAAGTGTCAGCACCTCTGTAGTGACTGGCTTGAAGCAGTGTGCTGACAAGAATGCTCATACATGGTCTTTCCTCATAGACATCATGGTCTTATTTTGAAACAGGGTCTCACTTTGTAGTTCAGACTGGCCCTGAACTCACTATGTAGCCCAGGGTAGCCTTGAACTCAGCAATTCTCCTGCCTCTGCTTTCCAAGTGTTGGGATTACAGGTGTGAGCCACCACGCCCAGCACTGTGGTATGTGGTACTGATTGCTGGTGGGCATGAGTCACCACGCCCCATATTGTTGTAGGTGGTTACCAGAATTGAATTTAGGACTTTGCACTTACTAGGCAGAAGCCAGAACCACTGATCTAAATCTCCAGCCCAGGAAAGTGTATTTTTTTTTTTTTTTTTGAGACAGGGTCTCGCTTTATAGTTCAGGCTGGCCCTGAGCTCACTATGTAGCCCAGGCAAGCCTCAAACTCAGCAATCCTCCTGTCTCTGCCTTCCCAGAGTGCTGGGATTACAGGCGTGAGCCACCACGCCCGGCACTGTGATATGTGGTATTGATTGTTGGTGCTCTGTGAGTCACCACGTCCAGCATTGTATGTGGTCACCAGGATCGAACTCAGGACCTTGCGCTTGGGAGGCAGGCGCCGGAACCACTGAGCTAAATCTCTGGCCCAGTAAAGGGTATTTTTAAAAAACATTAGAAGAACCATCTGGTCCTGCCTGGCATTGTGATGTGTGGTACTGGTGATCAAACTCGACCTTGCCCTTGCCAGGCAGCTGCTGGAATCACTGAGCTAAATCCTGTCCCTAGATATCATGGTCTTGGCATACCAGCCCTAGACACTGTGGTGTGCTCTTTACCTAAAATGTCTTGTTTACCCTTCTTTTTGGCAGAGTAGTACTCTGTTATATATAAATACCACATTTTCTTTATTGTTTTTGAATAGTGGCTTATATTGTCTAGCTTCCCCGCCCCAGACTCCCTTCTATTCCACACACATTAATCCTTCTTACGCCCTACACACAGTTAGGTGTCCTTTGAATGAATGAGGGAAGACATTACATTACATTACACATTCCAAAAAATGTGTTCACAGATGCATTTTTTGATATAATCTGTATAGATATATCTTTTTTTTTTGAGACAGGGTCTCGCTTTGTAGTTCAGGCTGGCCCTGAGCTCACTATGTAGCTCGGGCAAGCCTGGAACTCAGCAGTCCTTCTGTCTCTGCCTCCCGAGTGCTGGTATTAACAGGCGTGAGCCACCATGCCTGGCACTGTGGTATGTGGTATTGATGGCTGATGGGTGTGAGTCTCCACGCCCAGCATTGTATGTGGTTTCCGGGGATCGAACTCAGGATTTTGCACTTGCGAGGCAGGCGCCGGAACCACTGAGCTAACCCTCTGGCCCTGTATAGATATATCTTGCTTAATGGTTTGTAAAGGAATTATTCAGAAGTATTACATTCATATGAGGAAGAATGCACTACACCAGACTCTTTTTTTGTTGTTGGAATTTTTTATTTTTTTGAGACAGGGTCTTGCTTTGTAGTTCAGGCTGGCCCTGAGCTCACTATGTAGTCCAGGCAAGCCTTGAACTCAGCAATCCTCCTGTCTCTGCCTCCCAAGTGCTGGGATTACAGGTGTGAGCCACCACGCCCGGCCAGGCTTTTTTTTTAATATCATATGTTCAGATAATACATAGTGTACATATACCATATTTTCTTTCTTTTTTTTTCCTTCAGTTCTAGGAACTGAACTTGGTACCTTGTGCTTGCCAGGTAGGCATGGCACCACGGAGCTACCTCCCTGGCTTGTATACTACATTTTCTAGATAATGTGTAGGTTTTATTTTTATGTCCTAATTAGACTTGGTTTATTCTTTTCTTTGGCCACTGATCATGAAGTATAACAAGATAGGTTGGAAATAGGTTCATGGGACTACCAGCAGCTTTATTATTAGGCTATTCATTGTTTGGTCATGTGGCATTTTTCTTAATTCCCATTGTTTAAAATTTCGACAAAGAAATGAGCCTCTAACTCAAAACAGAAAAATTTGTTAGAAAGTTAAATATTTCCTGTAAGTGTGACAGATGTCCTCCTAAATTCTTTTGTATAGGTTTTTATGATTTTAAGCTTTGGAGGCTTACTGACCTTTGGTCCTGATTATGTTTGGATAGATTCTTTATTTCTTTCTTTCCTTCTTTCTTTTTCTTTCTTTCCTTCTTTCTCTTTCTTTCTTTTCTTTTTTTGTTTTTTGTGGCACTGGGGCAAAACTGGGAAAAATGGGAAGTGCCACATCATTAGAATAAATTCCTTTATTCTTTGGAAGAGGTTACTAAAAGAACGAATGTCAGGAGTTTATACTTCCAATTCAGAGTTTTCAGCTAACCACATTTTGTCTTCAAAACTTGCAGAAAAGTTGTTCTGTTGACAAGTTAAGGCTACTTTACCTTCTTAACATACTTTTCTAATTGTACATCTCTAGCAAATCTACAATGGCTTTCAAGTGTATGTGTGTGTGTGTGGGGGGGGTGTGAGTGTACAGTGTGTGGTGTATGTGTGTGTGTTTACAGAAGAGAAAATTATCTGCAGATTAGGGCCACTGTTTGGGGGAAACTCCTTGCCATGTTGTAGTGCTTGTTTGTGTGTGTGTGTGTGTGTGTGTGTGTGTTTAAATTAAGAAGCCAGCCCATCATTGAATTCTTATTTTTTAAGTATTGAAGAATTTTGAAAATTGGAAAACAATACTTTAAAAATCAGCGTGTCCTCTCATGGGAGATGATTACCCTCTATGCCAATGAGAGGGAGATAAATAGGGAGTTTGAGAAGCCTTTTTTTTTCTTTTTAAATGGGCCCACAGTGCTAGTAGTTAAGATATATTCTGTGGTGTGGCAAAACAGTAACATGGTGGATACCCACCACAATGAAGAGAGTGGACTTCAAATCACAGAAGACCTACTTGCAGAACAAGAGGTGACAAAGCAAATCTGGGGCAGGTGTTTGGGGAGCGGGATCTTCAGCTCAGGACTTGGAACTAATCATTGGCAGTGTCTGAAAAAGAGACACTGAAAAAGGATGTGTATGAATTGGTTTCATTTTTTCTCTCTCTAGAATCTAGTATTTTATATATTCAGGAAATACTCATTTTATATATATATACATATATATATATATATTTTTAAGATGGGGAGGATTCTTAGCATGTGAAGACAGAGAATCCACATGAATAAGTTTTAATAGTTTGTGCTTTTCTTAAATGATAATTTTTTTTTTTTTTTTTTTTTTTTGCTTTTTGGAGACAGGGTCTCGCTTTGTAGTTCAGGCTGGCCCTGAGCTCACTATGGTGCCCAGGCAAGCGGCCGCGAACTCAGCAATCCTCCTGTCTCTGCCTCCCGAGTGCTGGGATTACAGGTGTGAGCCACCACGCCCAGCATTATATGTGGTAACCGGGGATCGAACTCAGGTCCTTACGCTTGCGAGGCAGGCGCCGGAACCACTAAGCTAACCCTCCGGCCCTTAAATGATAATTTTTAAAGGAAGATGAAATTTATCTTTGAAATCTTAGGTGAAATTTTTTCACTTAAGTGTAGTTTTATCTTGACTCTTTTCTAGTGAACTTTGTCATACCAATGATTTAAAAAGTTTGGATAGCCAGGCGTGGTGGCTCATGCCTGTAATCCCAGCACTTGGGAGGCAGAGACAGGAGGATTGCTGAGTTCAAGGCTTGCCTGGGCTCCATAGTGAGCTCAGGGCCAGCCTGAACTACAAAGCAAGACTCTGTCTCAAAAAAAAAAAAAAAAAAATTGGATAAAATAAATATAACATGCAATTACCATTTGAATTATTTAAAAAAATATAGTTCTGTTACATTGAGTACATTCATATTTCTGTACAATTACTCCCACCACCTATGGCCAGAACTTTTATTTTCATAAACTTTGAACATACTTTGTGCCCAGCACTAATTAATAAGCTAATCAAGTCATATACAAGTGTTGAGAAACTCACTGTGATCTCTTGGTAAGAAAGAAAAGAAAACACAGAGAAAATAATAGACTCTCATGACAACTTTTAAATTTAATAATTAGACTATCTCTAATTTTATAGATGGTTTTCTGTTATTTAGTTTCCTTAAGCATTTGTTTAGTCAAGAAGTGAGAGTAAACCTTATTGTGTTCTAGTCTTTGTTGGTTGATAAAGATACTTTGATGAGCATGTGTGTGCTGAGTGTGTGTGTGTGTGTGACAGAGAAAGGCAGACAGACTTGTTCTTTATATTGTACAAGATCAATAGAAAGCTGTCTTTTTAGCTTAGATTTTTGCATAATGACATTAAAGGTTAAACTGTGGCTTGAACCATGGTAGTCTTAGTGTACCTGAAAGCTGTACTGAACTTAACGTGGTATTTTATCTTAGTATCAGATAATTTGAGGCTAAGGAGTGTCTCTTTTTCAGTACTATCACATTTTTGACTTTGACTAAAGTCTGTTATTAATTTATACCTTTATTTCTAACAAAGTGTATAAGAAAACAAGCAAATGGCAGAAATGCAGAATGACCTCAGTTCTTTTCAATCTGCTAAACATATGGGCCTCCCAGCTGCCCTGATGAAGAGGGCTGTGACCTAACTGGGAATATATTCTGTTTGACTTTTTGGTAGGTCTTTAAGGAGTGTTTGGTCTATTAACATTGTGAGCAGCAATAATCTATAGCAGTAGTTAATAAACATTTTAGGGACAATCTTTGAAGAACCCAATGAAAGTTTTGAACCTTCTCTTTGGTAAAATTATCAAATGCACATAAATTTTTCACAGAATGTCAGGATATTAAGACACTATCTGAAATATATTCTATTATGTATCTCTTGTGGGAGCCATCCAGGTTATTAAGAGTATCAGAATCAGTAGTATGTTCTGAAGGCTAGTCTTCTGGTCTCTTCATGATTTGTGAAGGGACCACAGTAGAAAAGTTTTAATAAAGTTAGGACTTTCCCAGTGTTTATTATTATTATTATTAAAACCCCAAGAACATTTAAAGTCATTTGTTCATTTTGTACAAGTTAAACTAGAACTAGAGAATCTAATATTATGTATTTGAACACATAATCCTTAGTAGATTGGCAAGTGAGAGTAGTCCTGTCAAACATTCTGCTCTGTATTTCCTCAGTATAGTGTATCTTGAATTTCTTATGTGGTGTACAAGACTGACATATAGAGAGTAAGAATATCAGTGTAATTTTCTAAATCAAATGATTATAAGTTTAGCTTTTTAAAGATAAACATAGGAGCTGAGTGTGGTAGTAGATGCCTGTAATCCTAGCATTATGGGCTGAGGTATGAGAATCTCAAGTTTGAGCCCAGCCTGGGTAGTATAGTGACTTAGTGAGACCCTGTCTAAAACAAACAAACAAACAAACAAACAAACAAACACACAAGTAAACAAACAAACGGACTAGAGATATAGCTCACTGTGAAGGCAATAGCTTCAATTTCCAGTACACTGAGACAGAGGGAGAGAGAGACAGAGACAGAGACACAGACAGATACAGAGAAAAACAGAGACAGAGAAACAGAGAGAGAAAAAAAAACAGAGAGAGATACAGAGAGATGAAAATAGGAGCTGCAATTATAGCTCAGGGGCAGAGTGCTTGGCTGACACGAATGAAGCTCTAGATTTGAGCTCCAGCATTAAAACACAAAATTGAAGATGAAAATAAATACAAATAGAAGTGCCAGTGGATTGTTTTTGCATAAACTTGTGGGTAGACACCACCCCACTTTGGGACCATTAGTCGAAATGATATGTAACAAACAGTAAAGTGGCATAACTTTGGCTGTGGCATGGTGATTAGTGTCTGCTGCGACAGATGTGATTGCTTGTGAAACTCTTCCTACTACACTAGACTAAGCCTTAGAGTGTAATAGTTTAAGTCAGCCTTTACAAATAGATTGTACATGGCACATAAAATGGAGATAAAATCAATTTTTTCCAGATATGAGAATTTTATTTGTAGAAGAGATAGGAGGTTCACATATTTAGGCATTTTAGCTCTATGTCTTATTGGCAGTGTGTATGTATAGGTGTGTGTATATGTGGAACGTATATGAAATACTTGGGGGGATTCTGGGCTTTTCTCTTTAGCAGTAAGTTTTATTTTTAAAAATCATCAGTGGCAAGTTTTTTCCTTTGGTTTCTGTGCTTAAAGAATATATTTTCATATTTGTAAGGTACTTGTGATGGGAAATAAAAAAAGTTTATCTCTGATGATGTAGCCTCTATATAAAATCAAGCTTAGTGTTGGCAATATCTTGGGGTGTGTGAATTTGGTGATCTGAGTTGCTTTTCCTACATGATGGACCTATTGTACTATAGGAAGTTTTTGCTTTTATTAAGTTCACTAGTTCAGAAGCTTTGCCAAAATTGTAGTGTCCTTGCATCTTAAAGGCATGCTTTTTCTCTCTCTGTGTGTAAGATAATGCTTCTTCCATGCAGCCAGCAGGATTAACAGATGGCCGTGCTGAAGCCCAGTGTATCCAACCTTCTCTACTGTTTGACCCTATAACCTCTCCCTTGGTTGGCAGTGTTCTGGTGTTGACAGTTCTTCTGGTTCAGCCAAAGGTGAAAGATAATTGCTTGTGGAGTAGCGGCTGGGATGGTATGTGTTTTTGCAGCAAGCATCCCCACCCCCGTCCCCAGGCAAAACTTTGGATCTGGTGCATATTTCAAAGCATGTGTTAAACTTTATGTGATACTGATTAAAATGGAGGGCTCCAGGGTGAATTGGCAGAGTCCCACAACTGCATCTGCCAAGTGACATACAGAGAAATGTCTTGGTACAAGTGGAAGGGCTGAAATCTGTCTATCTTAGCAGTATGCAAGTCTGCAAAAGGAAAGGTGACTCTGACCATGTGTACATACTCAGCCTGTGGCCCATCCAGGATTCTTTGTATTTTTCTTCTCAAACAGCAACAGCAAAACCCATGTGTAAATAATAAGTTGCATTACTGCTTGCATTCCCATCAAACATTTGATTAAAAACCTAATGAGGACTAAGGATATGAAGACTAGATTTGTAGGTCATTGAGATATGAAATCTGTGATGTTTATTCTTGAAAGACACAAGCTCTTTACAAAGCCGATAAATTTGTATCCAGAGCTTTTAGCTTCAAGGTTTCCTCAGTCTGTTTTCTTTAAAAAGAAACATGTGCTTATGTGTAAATGTAGATCAAGGCAGAATGGACAACATTAGCATCCTGGGTCACATTTCCTCAGACAGCTTGCCCCATTTTTATGACAAAGTTAAGATGGAGAAAAAAAATCAATTCTTTAAAGGGATTTAAAAATTTTGTTAGGAAAAGAGAAAAGGTTAAGAATTTAGAGTAAGAAGGATGAGTGACACAAAAGAAAAAAGCCAAAATTGGAGAAATTGGTAGAAAGAAGAGAGTAGAACAGAAAGGTAAACTGGGGTGTTCATTCATCAGTGAACCAGAGGGAAGAGATAAAAGATTAAAAATTATATAATACAGAGTGGGTACTATACATTGGAATGAAGCTGTCAGAATTAAATTGCTTTATATAACATGACAGACACAGATATATTTCATCACATTTTCTGCTCCAGTTCCTCTTATCACCAGAGACTAAAACATTGTTGGATTTTATGCATTGTCCCTTTGTTTTTCAGAGTGACTCAAAAGATGACTTTGAATACTCACTATAGGATTTCATCATCTTTTAGGTTATATTTGAGGTGATGAAGTAAACCTTGAAAAATGTTACAGGTAAAGAGAAGCACCAGATTGTATATAGCAGATCCTTGATTAGGAAACATTTTATTGTTCAGAATTTCCATCTATAAATTCTTTTTTAAAAATTGCAACCCTTAAACATGGATATGTTTTAGTTTTCCAGGTGAGAACATCAGTCGGTTTTGCTTTTAAGTGTTTGCTGTGATGTATATTTCTTTGTTAACTCAAATGGATTCTCCTTTACTCTTTTCTTACCTCTTTACTCTCCTTCTCCTTCTCTTATTTCTTCTCCTGAAATTAGGGCACTGAAAGACATAATGTTGGCTATTTTGTACCATTTTGGACCTTTATTTCATACAATTTCTTTATTTTATATTAGAAAATTATTTTATTTTAATTAAAATAATTAATGATAAAATTTATTTTATATTAGAAGTCAGTGTTTCGGTCACAAAGATACTTATTTTTCAAGCATATATATATATATGTGTATATATATATATATATATATATATATATTTTTTTTTTTTTTTTTTTTTTTTTTTTTTTTTTTTTTTTTTTTTTTTTTTTTTTTTTTTTTTTTTTCTTTTTTGAGACAGGGTCTCGCTTTGTAGTTCAGGCTGGCCCTGAGCACACTATGGTGCCCAGGCAAGCTGCCGCAAACTCAGCAATCCTCCTGTCTCTGCCTCCCGAGTGCTAGGATGACAGGCGTGAGCCACCATGTCCGGCATTGTGGTATGCAGTGTTGATTGTTGGTGGGCATGTCTCCACGCCCAGCATTCTATGTGGTTACCGGGGATCGAACTCTGGACCTTGCGCTTGCGAGGCAGACACCGGAACCACTGAGCTAACCCTCCGGCCCATTCAAGCATATTTTTGACATAAATTTTTAAAGGGTAGTTTGGGATTCAGAGAGTTGATAATCTGTTCTTTTATTTCCTGTGTTACTGTTTGGGTTAAATAGGACTTTCTTTGAGACTATTAGCATTAACCTAAGTAAAAGAAGTTTGAAATATAAGATTGCACTTAATTTAATTTCTTCAGATTTTGTAGAATATATTGCATAGAGAGAAAAATGCATCCAATTGTAGTCAGGTACTAAATCCTTCCTAAGGGCCACCTTAGGGTTTTAAATAAATCACTTAGTAAATGTGCTTTTATGAAGCAGTCTCAATTGATAAAAATAGATTCTACACAATACTTTGTGTAGTTAAAATTTTAAAGCAGAAACAGAATGGTAGAAATGAAATTTGAAACTTGTCAGTAATCACACAGTAGTCAGCTTTAACACTTTTGGCTCCCTAATTTAATCCTTGTTTAATATCTCTGACTTTGTGTGTGATTCTTAAGAAATGTCAAATTAATTTTCTTGATGATTTATACTTCATTTATTCTTTCAGTCAACAGATACTACTGAGTATGTATTTTAAATGGTTTGTTATGTCAGATAATGATATTTGCTGTGGACCTAGTCTTGTCCCCTAACTTCACTTCACAACCAAGTATTTTTCATACTTTATGGTATGAAAGTAAAGGATTTTACTAGGAATTCCAGTCTTTCTATAGTGCAACATTTTCCTCTTAAAAGAAGGATTTTCTGGGCCGGAGATTTAGCTCAGAGGTTCCAGCGCCTGCCTTGCAAGCGCAAGGTCTGGAGCTCAATCTGGTAACCACATACAACAATGCTGGGCATGGTGACTCACGCCCACCAGCCGTCAACCCGCAATCAGCACCACGTTCCACAGTGCTGGGCGTGGTGGCTCACGCCTGTAATCCCAGCACTTGGGAGGCAGAGACAGGAGGATTGCTGAGTTTGAGGCTTGCCTGGGCTACATAGTGAGCTCAGGGCCAGTCTGAACTACAAAGCGAGACCCTGTCTCAAAAAAAAAAAAAAAAAAAAAAAAGAAGAAGGATTTTCTATCCAGCAAAGACGCTTCTGCAGAGATAGGAAAATGGGTAAGATTGAGGCTTAGTGACTTGGTTAAGTGAAATTTTTGAGCTGATAGGTTTAGAGGCATAAAATTGTTAGAGTAATGTAATAGGGTGCTCATGTTGGTGGCCCTTGGGGCCAGTCACGTTGCACTTGTCTTCCTAATTTAATGTTGCTGTCACTGTGACTTTTAGTTTGTTTACCTAAAAGTGAAATAAAATAGCACACACCTCTTTTGCTCAGTTGCTTTGAGCTAAAAGTCTCAGAGCCATGAACTGGAATAATTAATGTGAATGTGAAAGTTAATAAACAATGTATTTTATAAAATGGATATTATGAATTTAGCTTTTAATTTGCCCCACTTTACTTTTGATTTAATGCACTACCTCTAGAATTTATCACTAGAAATTAGCTTTCTTTTTTTTTTCTATTTTTTTTTTTTGAGACAGGGTCTTGCTTTGTAGTTCAGGCTGGCTCTGAGCTCACTATGTAGCCCAGGCAAGCCTCGAACTCAGCAATCCTCCTGTCTCTGCCTCCCGAGTGCTGGGATTACAGGCGTGAGCCACCACGCCCGGCGAAATTAGCTTTCTTAAAGACAGGAAATAAAAGGATTTAAGAATAAATCTAAAAGAGATGATTTTTTTTTTTTTTTTGAGACAGGGTCTCACTTTGTAATTCAGGCTGGCCCTGAGCTCACTATGTAGCCCAGGCAAGCCTCGAACTCAGCAATTCTCTTGTCTCTGCCTCCTGAGTGCTGGGATTATAGGCATGAGCCACCACACCCGGCACTGTGGTATGTGGTATTGATTGCAGGTGGTCGTGAGTCACCATGCCCAGAATTGTTGTATGTGGTTACTGGGATTGAACTCAGGACCTTGCGCTTGTGAGGCAGGCACTGGAACCACTGAGCTAAATCTCCAGCCCAAGAGATGGTTTTTATGTCAAGTAAGACAATGAAATAGACGAGCTTCTTTATCTTATCTTAGTTACTTTTCTCTGTTACTGTGACAAAATACTCAACATCCAGAGTTAAAGGCCAGAGGATTTACTTAGCTCACAGTTTGTACAGGTTTAATCCATAATTGCTGGCTCCATTGCAGAGTGGCATATGGTAGAGGGGCAGTAGCTCATGGTAGACCAAATGCAGCAAAGCAACAAGGGACTTTAACAGCATCTTCCTGCCCCTTTTACCTTATTCTGATGAGTTAAGGTGGGCAGCACTCACATGTTTAATTGGAGGGCCCTGAAATTGGCATTGCACTATGAATCAGTTCCAGCCTGACACACTCTAGATCCAACCCCTTCCAAAAAGTGCCATTTTATTTGCATGAAGCTTTGGGTGGATATCTAAACAAAAAAATACATCATGTAAGTAGCAGATGCTGTTAGTTCCCTGCTCACATCCTTTTAGCTCTTTTCAGTGTATGCTGACTGATTCTCTAGTTGCCAGTATCTTCTCTTTTCCCTAAGATCTTTCTCTGGAGGCCAGAATTGGGCAACTAATGGTACCTCTTCTCCCTTCTTGTCCCATGTTCCATGGTCCTCATTCAATAACTCTTGAAGTTTGGTGAATAAACACCTCTGCTTACTTGCCTATCAGGTAAAAGGAAGGTATATGATAGCCCTGAGGCAGGTTTTCTGTATAATTTCTGAGCTCCCCAGGGAATTAAGTTTTAGTTAACCTACTTGCTTGATAATTTGTTCTACATTGGCTTTGCTTTTTTTCCTTATCTTTCTTCCTTGTGTGGCAACTAGTCTTTTTTGAGGTCCTTTTCCAAATAAATTCTTTGGACTCATATTTGTGTGTCAGGTTTTGCTTCTGCTGGAACTTAAGAGAGCAGTCAGTAAGAGTGAAAAGCCCAGACCCTGTTTCTATACATTCTCAGCAATTAATGCGGCTCTCTATTGGATCTGAGACAACATGGTCATATTACCCCTTAATGCCAATCCTCATGGATGTTATTCCTTTCCTTTCCTTCTCCCATTCTAAAGTGATCTGAGAGAAAAATCTCTTTCAGTGAAATTTGCTGATTTTTTTTGGGGGGTAGAGGATCAAGGTTCTGGTTTAATTGCTCCAAGAAAGAACTTTTAGGTTTTGTATTGTCTGTCAACAATTAAAACAACTTAAGTAGGGGGCAAATATTGAAGATCTCAATATTTAGTATGTAAACTGTCATCCTTAACTCCAGTTTTCTGAATGATATCTATTTACTTATATGACATTTACTCTACAGTCCTTATTTTATCTTTTTTTTTGAGACAGGGTCTTGCTTTGTAGTTCAGGCCAGCCTGAGCTTACTCTGTAGTCCAAGCAAGCCTCGAACTCATCAATGTTCCTGCCTCTGCCTCCCGAGTGCTGGGATTACAGGCATGTAATCACACGCCCAGAATTGTGGGGTGTGGTACTGATTGCTGGTGGGCATGAGTCACCACGCCCAATATTATATCATTGTATGTGGTTACTGGATTGAACTAGGGACCTTATGTTTGGTAAGCAGGCAGCAGAACCACTGAACTAAATCTCCGGCCCCTTATTTTATCTTTTTAAAGGAATAAATCCTTAGCCTTTGCTGTGGTGAAGGAAGATGAGCTGCTTCAATAGATGAAGTTAGAAAGGTGATTCCAGTGAGGTGATTCCAGTGTTTAACTGCTTCTTAAGCAGACTTCCAGCTAAGCCCCTTCAAGCTTCATTTTTTGCCTTCCCACCAATGTAATGCTGGTCAGGTTACCTGATTTTTCTCTACTACTTGCTTTTCTGGTGACCAGCTGGGTCAACCTCCAAAATTTTGTTGTGTCAGTTCTTTTCTTGTACTACTTGATTTTGTGGGGTTTTGCCTTTAAAAAAAAAGCTGTTTTAGTGGAATTTTGAGGAAAGAATCCAGCTCAATACTTATGTTTAATCTTTCATTTAAAGATTTAAAGCCATAGAAATTTGTGTTCCTCAAAGCAAACATAATAAAGTAGGGCTATATAGCCAACAGTATTGAACAAAATGATAGGTTGCATAGGGGGCCGCTGTAGTAAACAATTTATACATTTCTGAGCAACCTGACGAAACATTTTATGTCAGTTTTCTGTCACTACAGGAAATACCTAAGGTAATCAGCATATAAAGAAGAAAATTTGTTTTGGCTCACAGTTTCTGATTAATTGATCTCATTGCTTTTGGGCTTATGGTGAAGCAGCACATCTTTACATTGAAGTGAGACAGAGCAAACTGCTCACTGCATGGTTGGGAAGCAAAGGAACGAAGAGGAAGGGGTTGGAGCTGCAATATTCCTTTAAGGGACTATACCTAGGATCTGTACACCTCTCACTAGGTCCTGTCTAAAGGTTCAGCCACCTAAGATTCAAACTAAGCTAGACATCATGGGGCAATCTGTAATGAAAGAAATTCTAAGTTTAAGCCCTGGTCAAATTAATGATACCCTAAAAATAAAAAAGAGCTCAATGCAAAGGCCCTGGGTTTAATCCTCATTTTGAAGGGAAAGAAAATTAAAAAAAAGAGGGACAAACTATTTCAAGAAATTATTTCTTGGGCCGGAGGGTTAGCTCAGTGGTTCCGGTGCCTGCCTCGCAAGCGCAAGGACCTGAGTTCAATCCCAGTAACCACATATAATGCTGGGTGTGGAGACACGCCCACCAACAATCAACACCGCATACCACAATGCCGGATGTGGTGGCTCACGCCTGTAATCCCAGCACTTGGGAGACAGAGACAGGAGGATTGCTGAGTTTGTGGCGGCTTGCCTGGGCACCATAGTGAGCTCAGGGCCAGCCTGAACTACAACGCGAGACCCTGTCTCAAAAAGCAAAAAAAAAAAAAAAAAAAGAAATTAGTTTTTTCTATTTATGGATAAAATGCTATCAAGGAACAAAACAAATAAATTTAGAGAGAAGTTAAAATTTTATAAATTTAATATGTATGAGATATGTATTCCCTATGTTTTAGGATATTTTGTGCTGAATAGTATTGTTTGGATAGTAAGTTCTTTTTAAAATTTATTTTTTATTAATTCATATTTATAATACATGCAGTTTATGGTTTGAGAGTGGGCACCTGTATATATTACAGTTTGATTAAATGCTTTTTATATATATTGTACTAGGCTTTCTCTTTTTTTACCAGGAAAAAGAGGCCTATAATGATAATCTTTACCACTGCTCATAAGAGTTCAAGTCTTTGAATATAAGTAATTTAGAAAATTTGGTTAATTTCATTGGTGGAATAATTAAAAATTGAAATTTTCTTCCTGGTTGCACTAAAAGTTCAGAATACACTTTGTCTCTGAAACCAGAATTTTCCAAAATACTACCTCTTGTGGGAAAAAGTCTGTGGCTTTCATGAATTGTTTTGCTTCAGTAGGATTATCAGATTGTAATTGTGCATTCTATCTATTAAAAAAAGTAATTTTTCTCTAGGAGAGCATCTCCTGGCCTCTACTTAATAGTTTTTTTGTGTGTTTTATTAATTCATTCAGTAAATTTTACATACAGCAAGTTTGTTAAATTCTAAAATAATATATAGGTGGTTTTCTCTCATGGTGTTTTAATTCCTGTGACTTAAAACACTAAGTTTATCTAAGGAAATCCACTTCCCCAAACTCCAGACTTGATCTGTGATGGAACTTGAAAGAAAAACTCTTGGCTGAGGCCAAATGCTGAGAATAGCTAAGTGTTTTCTCTGTCTGTAGAAAATTGGGAAAAGAGAATTATTAAGCCCAGTAATTGTAGTTGTTGATAGAAATGCTGACAGACTGCTTCTGGTTGGTGCCACTGTTGAGAGAAGTCAATCAATATTAGGTGGGTTGTAAGAGCTGCTCCTTGTGTCTTGTAGGTCTTGTCACATATACATAAACCCCTTCGAAAATGCTAAGTGATTTCCATAAAAAACATTTATTCTGTTCTCCTTCTTAAGCCAAATTCTTGTTTATGGCTTCCTGTATCCAACAGTTCCTTATTGTCTCAAAAAGCAAAACATGTCCTGTGTGGATTAAGCTGCTGAAATGCCTTTCAGGCATTGTTTATGAGTCTGCACTCTTTATTTTCAGAGAGAAAGGGAATACTTTAATGTCTTCCATATTCCATAAATCTGTCCCATGCTACAATTCAAAGCTGTATGTGTTTTTGTTAGAAGTTACTTCTGGTTGTACTTAGAGTAGAAAGGCTGCCTAAGAGTGTTAGTGAAAATTTGGGTGGTGGTGGCAGACTCCCATAGGGATTTAGTACTTGTTGGAAATGCTATTGGATTTTTGGCTCAAGAAATGATTACCATAGGTGCTATTAGAGTCAATAGTAATAGCTCCTTTGATTTCATTGCACCAGTGAGTCTCCTTTTTGGCTCATCCTTTGGGACCAGTCTTCCCTCTGAGCAAGTGTGTGTGTGGATCTACCAGTTCTGACTCTACTGCTAAGTAGCATGCAGAGTGTGCCTGTGTGGTGGCTCATGTAGAGGGAAAATGACTTCACTTGCTACCAAATGAGACTATTTCTGTAGACTGAGCAAAAGTCATTGGAGTTGACTGTTTCCTTAAGTTTTATTTTGAAAATTTTCAAACATATAAAAAGTTGGAAGAATTGTACAAAATTGTCAACAACCATATTTACCCTACTACATTCTGTAATTAAATCCTATAATACTTGATTTATTTTATAATTATCCATGATCTATCAAATGATCACATTTTTGAATGCATTTCAAAGGAAATTGAGACATCTGTACCCTTCACCTCCAAAAACTTCAGCATGTATAACATTAGAGTTCAATATTTATTATTTCTTTTAGATCAAATGTAATACTACAGTATGTATAATATGAAGTAAATTTTTGCGAATGTACACACCTGCTTAGCCTAAGCTAAATTAAAGACACAAAGCTTTACCATCACCCTGGAAAGTTCTTTCATGCTCTTCTTTCCTCAGTCTTATCCCTTGAGGCAACCAATATACTGATGTTTTTCCAGTGTAGATTAGTTTTGTTTCTTATAGGATTTTATATGTATAGAATCAGTATTGTACATTTTTTTCATGTAAGGCTTCATGCTTTTAGCATAATGATTTTTTTTTTTTTTTGAGACAGGTTCTCGCTTTGTAGTTCAGGCTGGCTCTGAGCTCACTATGTAGCCCAGGCAAGCCTCGAACTCAGCAATCCTTCTGCCTCTGCCTCCCGAGTGCTGGGATTACAGGCGTGAGCCACCACGCCCGGCACTGTCGTATGTGGTATGTGGTATTGATTACTGGTGGGCGTGAGTCTCCATGCCCAGCATTGTATGTGGTTACCGGGGATCGAACTCAGGACCTTGCGCTTGCAAGGCAGGCCCTGGAACCACTGAGCTAACCCTCCGGCCCTAGCATAATGATTTTGAGATGCATCTTTATTGTTATATCTTTCGGTAGTTTTTAATTTTCACTTGAGTAGTTTTCCCGTGTGTAAATTGAACAGTTTCTTTATTTGCTGTCCTATTGATGAACACTTGTGATGTTCCAGATTTTGGCTGTTATGAACAATACTATGAAGAATTACTATGATCTATTTTTTTTTTTTTTTGAGACAGGATCTTGGTTTGTAGTTCAGCCTGGGCCTCAGCTCACTATGTAGCCCAGGCAACCTTTGAACTCAACAATCCTCCTGCCTCTGCCTCCCTAGTGCTGGAATTACAGGTGTGAGCTACCACGCCCAGCACTGTGGTATGTGGTATTGATTGCTGGTGAGCATGAGTCACCACGCCCGGTATTATTGTATGTGGTTACTGGGGATCGAACCAGGGACCTTGCACTTGCCATGCAGGCACTGGAACCACTGAGCTAAATCTCTGACCCTGCTATGATCTTTATCCGTATATATTTCTGTGAGTATATGTTTCATTTCTTGGGCAAACATACTTAGCAGTGGGATTCCTAATCAGAATTCTATGAGATACGGCGAAAACTTTTTACACAGTAGTTGTGCTGTTTTGTGATTCCTCAGTTAATACATAGATGTTCAATTGATCTACCTCTTTCTCAACATCATTTGTTGATGGTCTTTTAGTTTGGTTATTCTGGTGAATATGTAGTATTTTCTCATTGGAGTTACTATTTATTTTTGATTTAACATGGGGAATGAATAAGAGATGGAAGGAAGAAAAAAATACTGCAGCAGCTGAAATAGTCAATCTCCTATCCTGCAGTGGGGTATAGTTGAAATCAAAAGTAAAGCAGGACAGAAATGTGGACTGATAAAGCAGGTGACAAAAGGAAAAATAAGTGATGAGGGCTGAAGTTATGTTAGGGACCTGGGAAGAATTGGGTTAGAATATTAAGTTTGGTTGAGCAGTCACTTGCACAACTGGATATGAAAGCATGATATATACGGGAAAGTCGTTATCTTAAAAGTTTATGTAGAGCCGGGCATGGTGGCTCATGCCTGTAATCCCAGCACTTGGGAGGCAGAATCAGGAGGATTGCTGAGTTCAAGGCTTACCTGGGCTACATAGTGAGTTCAGGGCTAGTTTAAACTACAAAGCGAGATGCTGTCTCAAAAAAAATGTTCCTATAGTATGTAAAGATGGTTGTAAATGATGGTATGTAAGATTGTTGTAGGAATGTAGGAATCACTCGATCCACTGCTTACGGATAAACACTGTTAACATTTTGGTGAAAAAGTTTTTAAATTTTATCTGTAGATCAATACAAAACATTTATTATCTATGCATATTATTATACACTTATTGGAGAAATAGGCTTAAGCTCTACAAATTACATCTTTTTCATTTACATTTTAGGTGTATTTAATGTCCATAAGTATAAATCTGCCCACACACTTACAATTTTCTTATCTAAATGCCAAAATTTAACTGTTCTTTTAGTGCTGGACATTGAACTTTTTCTAATTTTAAAAAATCAGTTAGCTTTTGAGCATCTGCTATGCATGAAGCCCAAAGTAGGCAGGGTTGAAGAAGGTGGAGAATCCAAAATGAAAAAGACATAATTTTGCCTTCTAGGAACTCATAATCCGGTGAAACTGAATCAGATGCTAAAAGCTTTCCAAGTATTTTTCATAGTAGGAAATGGAGAGAATGTGTGGTGGTTTGTGTAAAAACTCTTAAGTCAGCATTAGCGTGGTTCTCTTGCTGGCTAGTCCTTTTTTAGTAGAGTGTATTTGGTTAGCAGGACTGTCAGATTTTGGTAGAGTGGTATTCTGTGAAGCATAGTGAATTAGTTGCAGTTGGGAATAGAAAAGTGTTCCGGTTTTAAATGTCCCACATAACCTTAGAATTGGATGAGAATTTATAGAGATTTGCTGAAAGAATAATTATAGAAAGTATGTCTTTTTAAGTGTTTATGTGAAATCCCACAATAGGAATTTGAAGGTCTAACACATAAACAATACTACAGAATAGTTTTGTAGCATTTGTTCTTTATATTTGGGATCAAGATGGATTTCTTCCTTTGGTTTTCCTTTTAGCTATGTTTATAAAGTCAGAATCAAGTAAGTTGAAATACTAATATTCACTAACATTGTCACTAAACAACTTAAATACTTTAAAATCATTGGTTAAATGAAGAGTTCTGCTTTTCTCCTGTACTTTCTTATTCTCTTTTACAGTGATTCTGATGGCTAAATGAACCTATAACCTTTTTTTTTTCAAAAATTTATTTAAAATGTATCTTTTAAGAAGCTTCTTGTACAGGGATAACAATTACAAAAGACAAAATGAAGGAAAGGATGTAGAGATTATATGAAAAGGAAAAAACCCTAAATATGTCTAGTAGTTTGTGTACTTTTTATTTTATCTGCTTTAAATTATGATTTTTCAACTCCTGGGATTTTGTGTCTTCAATATGATAAATAGTAAGCCAGTTTATCAATTTTTGAAAAAATAATCTTAAGAAGAAAGAGCAGATGGTTGAAGTCATTGTATTTCTTATGCATCTGGGAAGGATACCATTTTCTAATGTTATTTCCATTGTGTTTAATATGGCTCAAGGGCCTTTTTTATTTAGCACCTTTTTTATTTGGCCATGTGTTTTTGCCCGGCCCCTGGTGAGAAAGGGAATTATGGTCAAGACTTTGATTCTAGGAATTAACCAGCTATTGTAATGAGAAAGATTAAAAAAGCCTTCTCAGACTGTTAGTGTTTTTTTCTTTTTTTTCATGCTCTTGTTAGAAATAACTTTATGAACTGAAATTAGGCCCTCTATTTCATGACTAGTGAAGAAAAGGGACTTAGAAAAGTTGGCATTTTATATGGAATTATGTCTTTGCCAATAAATATATTCTTAGTTATTTATATTACTTTTATAAATTAAGATGTAATTTTTTGTGACTGGTGTCTTTTAGCAGAATTCACTTTCTTACTAATCATGCTTTCTTTAACTTTTCCTGTGCTCTTAAAGTATAAAGCTAGTTTTTTTTTTAAATGGTTAAAATGTACCTGGATAACAGTTTAAGTATAGGGTTGGCTTAAGTATTAAAACTTTGCCTTTGGCAGATGCTTTCACTTGTTATTCAACAGAATATATCTGAAATTTTAGGAATTAATGCTGATGGAGGCAGAGCTGCTCAGGAGATTCATTTGTTGAACATTAATTGGAAGCCTATGTTATGGCAAGTATTGTGTTTAGTATTCAAATATTTTTTTTAAATTGAATTCTTTATTGGTACATTTTATATACAGCTCACAATTACACTCAACATTGGGGAATTTGTACTAGTATATGACATGAATTAATTCTCATTTTTACTCATATCCCTATCCACCCTACAACTCCCCATCCCCTATATAAATGTGCTTTCTTTTTCTTTTAAAATCATATTTATTATTTCCCCTCATTACTTTCCCCTACCACTTTCCCTTTGATAGTATTCAAAGATTTAAAGACATTTAAGAATCTTCTTGTCCCTAAGACTTACAACCTAAAAGGATGACAGACTAATCAGTGAACATAAAAGGATACCTTGCTGGAAATGTAATCATAAAGTTTTGGTGTGCTCATATGGGATCTACGTCAGACGTACTCAAGTTTTCAGAGTGAATATGGGTTAGCTTTATGAGTACAGAGAAAATACTTTTCTAGGTGAGAAATAATCTGTTTTAGGGCATGGAGGTTTGTGTTCAGAGAACTACAGTTAGTTTGTTGAGGCCTGAGTGAAGGATGTATTTCTGGAAATGTACTGAGAGATGAGGTAAAAGACATTGCTGCAACCAGATCATAGTGATCACATTCTAAGTGAAAGGACTTGGAATTTCATCTGGAAAGCCAACATTGAAGATTTTAAGGAAGGCCTTGAGTTGTCAGAGTTGTGTGTATAAGGAATTGAAAGATTGGAAATCTCCTGAGAGCAGTGGGAGGGCAGGTTAAAGCTAGATGGGCCTGGAGATAGAGAGCTCACACTGTAGTTTAGTAAGTGGCCTTTGTCTAAAAGATAGGGAACAATGACCTTTTCCATTGTTTTATTGTCCCCCCATCCAAGTTGTCCTAATATAAGACCAAGAGTGGTGGGTTAAAGTGAAGAGAAAATAAGGATTGTATTTAACAAATTTTATCCACAGCAATAATGATACATATTGGAGTGTTTTTTTATTTGTCAAACACTAGTTTAAGCACTTTACATCATTATCTGATTATCAAATTATTCTTTTCATCCTGAATAGCACTATTATTATCTCCATTTTACAAATGAGAAAAGATGTAAAGACTGGTTAAAAAACAACTTTCCCTTGGTCACACACCTAATAAGTGGCTGAACCAGGATTTGAACCTGTTTCCATGTTCCAGAGTATGTTTTAAAAAATTCCTTTCTTGAAATAATATTACATTTACAGAAAAGTTGCACAGTTGATATAGACTTTATTCAGATTCCAGAAATGTTAGCATTTTACCACATTTGCTTGATCCTTTTCTCTCTATGTTTATCTGTCCAGTTTGAGAGTTAGTTACAGATATAGTGACTTCTCTCTTAAAAAATAAAAATTCTATTACCTAATCATATCATCAGAGTCAGGACATCAGTATTCATATAGTAGTCTTATTCAGGCTTTAAGTTTATTTTGAATTTTATAAAAGAAAAGCATTTGTTTTTCTGGGATTCAGCCCAGGACTGCTTTTCAGAACCTGTGCTCTTAATCTCTGTACTGTGCAGCCTTTCCATGTTTTCATCATTGTTGCTAGTACTACCATAATCATAGTGTCTAGCCATGCACTGATCAGATTCCGTCTCCTTTGAGCCTCCTGTTGCTATTTCTATCAACTTGAAAAGATGAATAATCTTATAGTTCCTTTTTTCTTTCTTTAGAATATTTTTTCCAGTTATAAATGCATTTAAAGAATGCACTTCTTTGCATTTCATCTTACAGTTTCTCTGCCATCAGTGAAGTTCCATGGAATTGCTAAGTTTTTATATCAGAAATGTTATTCTTTCTGTCAGATTCCCTTGTCTCATTGAAAATATACTTCTAAAAAGCTTAATCTTTGACAGATAACATTTTAGAGACCAATATCTCCTCCACATACCATTAGAAAAATCTGTCTGCCTTTCTGCCTCCCTGTCCAACTATCTGTCTACTGTTTTTGTTATTGTTTTTTTGAGATAAGGTCTCACTATATAGCTCAGGCTGGTGTTGGACTCTCTCTGTGGCCTAGGTGAGCTTGATTGTCCTGCTTCAGCCTCTGGCATGCTGAGAATGTGAGCGTTTGGCATCAGGTCTCATTTATAATATGTGTTTTCTTTTGTTAAATTGGGGTCTTCCTGCAGGGGCCATGAACTATAAGTTCATTATAGTTGAAACCATGTATTTTTAGAGTTCATACTTCTCATTAGTGTGTCAAAGTGATTAATTGATTACCTAAAATAATTTCAAGAGTTACTCTGTTAATAGTAATACTCTGTTAATGTTTAATTCTATTGAGGAAGGGTTATGTTGTGAGGTATTTTTTGTGTTCATGAAATCCTGGTAGACAACAAACTACTAAGTTGTTGCAAATTTTAAATAGTACATTTATTGAGAATTGACACAGCACATCAACTTACTGTGCATATGCATAATTGTTAGTGTATCTATGTTGCTGATTTAAACAGACTGTTATTTGTTCTCTAAATACTTAATAAACAACCCTATTTCCTAGCTTTGTGATCTCTTCCAGGGAATGAGTACCATTTCAGCCACATTATGTCACTGCTGGGTAGTGAAAACAGCCAGTATACTACTGACCTCAGTATTTATTGTCAGTGAAACAAAAATTGATAATTGTGGGCTGGAGGGTTAGCTCAGTGGTTCCAGCGCCTGCCTTGCAAGCGCAAGGTCCTGAGTTCAATCCCCCGTAACCACATACAATGTTGGGTGTGGAGACTCACACCCACCAGGAATCAATACCACATAACACAGTGCCGGGTGTGGTGGCTCACGCCTGTAATCCCAGCACTCAGGAGGCAGAGGCAGGAGGATTGCTGAGTTCGAGGCTTGCCTAGGCTACATAATGAGCTCAGAGCCAGCCTGAACTACAAAGTGAGACCCTGTCTCAAAAAAAAAATTGATAATTGTTATGAATGTTTAGCAAGCCACATTCATGACTAACTTTGCAAGAAGAAATTGAAAGTGTGAACAGCTGTTGGTGCATTGTATTTGCATTTCTGAAGTTTCAAGTGAAAATAAAACATTGGCAGCTGTGGTAGATTCTTGCATTTGTACTAGCCCTTGGGGACTGCAGTACATTGGTGTCATCAGGCTGTCAGGGTCTCATTGAGAACTGTGCAGAGGGAGAATTGAGATATGAAAACGAGCTTATTATTCTTTTAAGTCTTAAAGAAATTCTTTTAAAATCTGTAATAGTCCTACTGGAGTCTGGCAATCCTCACAGTCACTAAACAGCATTCAATTTAGGAATTCTAGTGGTTGAATATTATTAGGTTATTGATCCCAAGAATATTAAAGTACATAATTTCAACTCATATATTATTCATCTTTTTATTATTTTTATTTCTTTCTAAGTTGCTTTTCTTTTAGAGGCTTTAATTTTGCCTCCTCTGAGTGTGTTTGTATTTTCTATTCTGATTTACTTAAAAAGTAGGTATCTCTGAGTATTCTTATGAGATCCAAATGCTTGAATCAAAGTTAAACTTTTTTGATGAAATTTTTAAAGCTTACCTCTGATAATATCTATTAGCAAATTGTTTTCTTTTCTAGGAGTTATGAAGTAAACTGTCAAAGAATATAGCATAATTTGACTTTCAGGCCTACTGGAGATCAGTGTAGAGTGCACTCTTTTGGATAGGATTCATATGGAAGTATTAAGCAGGATTAAAAGTGTGAAAAGTAGACCTGAAGATGTTGAGTGTGTGAAACTGTAGAGAAAACAGTTGGGGGAGGATGGGAGAGGATCAGTCTTTATTATTTTGAATAGCTTTTAAAGAAATAAGTGTGATTCTTAGATAATTCTTTTATTTTCCTGCATTCATTTTTCTTTTCTTCATCCTTACCTAATTGTGGAAAGTAAGTACCTGTTATGCCAACTGACACAGCTAAACTGGAGATTAAGGCAGAGTGTGTATTCTGAAATGCTCAATTATGTTCCAGGAATTTGCAGATTTTAGGTCACTAATATTAATTAGAAAGGTCAGTTAGGGGTGGGGGTGTACATCAGTGATTGAATGTCTCACGTGGTTAAGCCTATGATGATCAGTCCCTAGACCTGGAGATGAAAATAAGGCAAATGAATGTTTTATGTGCAGTAGCATTATTTGGAAGGCCCTTGAAGATCCTTGAGTCTAACAGTCTATGTAGTTTTGCATTCTAGTACTAAGATTTAGTGCAATTCATGATAAGAATCATAGCTGTTTGAGATTTTTCTGGTTTCTGGTTCATTTAGATCCAGAGCATCACTCTGATGTGTCATGGGTTAAACTGATTTTTTTCTGGGGCTTTTCCCAAGGGGTTTCTTCCTTATTTGAGAGCCAAACCAGTTATGTAGTCAGTGGCAATATCCTCTGTCTGAAGGGGCAGGAAGATCTTGTGATCTCAGGACTTCACAAAAGCACAGTCGACATCTGATTAGGTAGGAATAACTTTTCTTGCCTTTTTTAGTTTGGGTTATTGCCTGTGTGTAAGAATGGTATTTGGTGGTTCCCTCTCTACTTTCAACCACTAGACCCCGTTAATCTTATTGAAGACTTCAGATTTTATATGCAGGCTATGCAGGTAGCCAGATGCCATATGCTGTTAATTTCTGATCTCATGAAGGCCAGATCGTACAGCTGGAAATGATCGAAAAGAAAAGCATGTTCTTTTGTTTAACAAGACAAAGCCTATTGTGTACTCTGCTTCTGATGCTTAAAAGATGTATTTTTTTCTTACTTCATAGTATGTAGGGCTAAAACTTTTGAACTCTTCACTCCAGAAATTACTTTTCCAGACAAAAGAGCAAAACAATGTTTGTTTAAATTGTTCTCTGGAATATGAGTGATCGTGTTTACAACATTTCTATGACATTTTGATCCCATGGGGAGTACTTGGAGAGGTATTTAAAAGTGCTTTTCACTAAATCAGATGCTTTGTAGTGTTTAAGCCTTATAAAAGAATCATTTGAAAGTTGGAAGCTCTAAGGTGAGAGACAGAAATGGCCAGAACATTCTCTAAAGACTAAGAATGACTTATCAAAAGCAAAAGTGATTTTTTTCCCTCAAAATTTGAAAGGCTGCTTTTAAAGAAAAGCCACCATGAGATGCATACATTCATTCAGAGCATTGTCTGTTGTTGACATATCTCTTCTGGCTGTTTTTCAGAGTCAATCTTCTATTCAATTAAAAATTCTTCAGTAAAAGCCTCTGTGTGTGTGTGTGTGTGTGTGTGTTTAAAAATTTCTACAGAGGAAGCTATAGCATGACAGAGGTGTCAGGGATGTATTAATAAAAAGTAGAGGAAAACACTGCATAAACACATCAAGCTAATGTTATGTGTGTTTCATGCATTTTTTTTTTTTTCTAATCCTCATGTCTGGTTTAAGGCATTTAGTTGCTTTAAACCTCTTGGGAGATCCTATGAGCCATAAAGATTCCAGAAGAAAAATGTTCAGGTAATTGAACAAATTTATACAGTTATAGATAAAAGACCTAAGCCTTTTAAAAAGGATTTTTAAAATATTTATTTTAATGTTATCAGAGTAATAGAATATTTAAGTACTGTCTTTTAGCTGGGAGAACTCTCCAGCTTTTTATGTTTTCTCTTTCATTTTTTAACAGTTTATGGAAGTTTTGTAATACAGAGTTCCAAATGTAGAAGTAAGTACAAATTTCAAAGAATCACATAGTGATTTCCCTTAATCACATAGCATTTATCAGTATTCCTCTTCTGAATGTCCTATTTTGAACATACACCTGTACAAATCCTGCTGTAGCAAGATATTTTAGTACTTACTGTTTTCCTATGTGAACTACCCCCCACCCCCTTTTACTGGGGATCAAATTCAGGACCTTGCATTTGCGAGGCAGGCATTGTGCCATTGAACTAAATCTCTGCCCTTTTTAGTACTTATTATTTGAGTTGTATGTAAAGAAACACGTGAAAGTAATTTTGTAGAGTGAATATACACCTGACTTTGATATTAGCCTAGAGAGATGAAAGGACCAATATTTAGGAAGCCCTTAGATGTCATTGTTTTCTTTATCTACTATTGTGCACTGGACAACTTAGTTAACTTTGCAGTGCCTGCTTTCTAAGGGTTTGTAAGTCAAAAGAGATAAACACTATGTATATAATATTGTTTGTCAGTCATTTGCACAACCATTGCTACTGGATAGATGTAAATAATTAAAGTAAATGGACATTTGTATTAGTGTATTTTGTAAAACAACCTTTTTCTCTTTATAAGTATCTCAGATATTTCATTATGTATTTATTAAAAGCTGAATAACCTAGGTAGAAAACTTTAAAATGAGGAAAATAAGAAAGTGAGACCTTAAGACTTTCTAGTAAACACTGATATAAAGAAATCACAGACTCATAAATCAAATGGGTTAAGAAAAAAACTTTTAAAGTCATAAAATCTGTCCTTTGTGCCAAACTAGAAATCATTCCTCATAATTTTTGTTTTTTTGGTACTGGGGAGTGAACTCAGGAGCTTGTACATATGAGGTAGGTGCAGTACCACTGAGGTAAATCCCTGGCTTTCCTCAGTATTAGTTATAAATGAAGGGATATTTTAAATGTTTTGAAAACAAAACATAAAACATTTGTTTTGTCAGTTTAGTACTATATTTCACTATGTGCTATGCATCAAAAATTGTATCATTGAAAATATCCATGCATTTGTGAAGAAAATACTGTAGATATAAACTCTGTTCTCATAGGTTTTAATAATTGGGATGTGACAGTGGTAAAAGACCAATTTTTTTTTTTGAGACAGGGTCTCACTTTGTAGTTCAGGCTGGCCCTGGGCTCACTATGCAGCCCAGGCAAGCCGCTGTGAACTCAGCAATCCTCCTGTCTCTGCCTCCCAAGTGCTGGGATTACAGGCATGAGCCACCGTGTCCAGCATTGTGGGGTGTGGTACTGATTGCTGGTGTGTGTGAGTCACCACGCCCAATATCATATCATTGTATGTGGTTACTGGATCCAACCAGAGACCTTGCGCTTGCTAGGCATGTGTGGAACCACTGAGCTAAATCTCCGGCCCAAAAGACCAATTTTTCATGTTAAAAAAAATACAATTGTCCCTTGGTGTCCATGATGAATTGGTTCCAGAATCCCAGTAGGCACCAAAATCTGTGATATTCAAGGCCTTTATATAAAATGGTATATTGTTTGCATATATCTTATACACATCTTCTTGAATACATTAAGTCATCTCTATATTATATATAATGCCCTACACAATGTAAATGCTATGTAAATAATTGTCAAACTGCATTGCTTAGAGAAAAACAAAAATGTGTACATATTCAAGTACAAATGTAGCTTCCTTTCCCCATTTGAGGATTTTGGCTTTTTCTGATAGTCCTATCAAATATTTATACCATGTTTCTATCAAATATAAACAGCAGAGGGGCATGAACACATTTGTGTTTTAGGAATGCTTACTGGTCAGAAGCATGCAGACTTGATTAAAAAAAAGGCACTTGCCTGAAATAGTGCCAAGTTTCACTGAAGAGACAATGTTCAACACTGTCAATCCCAGTACTACGTTATATGAGGAATATTTTGTAATTCCCTTTTAAGTCTATAAGTAAAATTCATAAATAATATAATCTTATCTGGAATTAAAGTAATGCAATGTTTTGCTGTAGAAACAACAGAAAAACGAAAGTAAATTACAATAGAATATATATGTTTCTATAAATGAAATATTGAAATCAATGGAATTATCAGCTAATTGTGTGGTATAAAATAGGGACTACTACCAGATCACTGCATCCCAGCTTAAATCTTTAAGTTCCTTTTTTTTTTTTTTTTTGAGACAGGGTCTTGCTTTGTAGAAGTTCCTATTTTCTTTTCTGAGTTAACAACTCTTTGTAAAGTTCTGAGCCAACTAAAAATAGGTTTTAAAAAAATTCATATGGCTATTGTGTTTTTGAAAGTTAAATGTGTAGTAGTTTCTAATTATCCATAGATTGACATGTCATAGTTTCATTTATTCATGATCAGAAGATCACTAAAACTGTAAGGCTATGTCACAATGTCCTGTATCATTCATCTTGCTTTGTTTCACCACAGAATCATGATATTATCCCACGTCACCATAAGAAGGATGAGTACAGTACATCATACGTTAAAGATAAGATCATATTCTTACATCTTCTGTTACAATATATTGTTATAATTATTATATTTTCTTGTCATTAACTTTTTTTTTTTTTGAGACAGGGTCTCGCTTTGTAGTTCAGGCTGGTCCTCAGCTCACTATGTAGCCCAGGCAAGCCTGGAACTCAGCAATCCTCCTGCCTCTGCCTCCCAAGTGCTGGGATTACAGGCGTGAGCCCCCACGCCTGGCCCTGTGGTATGTGGTATTGATTGCTGGTGGGCATGAGTCACCACACCCAGCATTGTATGTGGTTACCTGGATTGAACTCAGGGCCTTGCGCTTGCGAGGCAGGCACTGGAACCACTGAGCTAAATCTCTGGCCCCTTGTCATTAACTCTTGTAGCTGATTTATCAAAGGTTTGTATGTATTGAAAACTACAGTATGTACATATAGTCCTGTGTCATATAATGATGTTTGAGACAACAAATGTATGTAACAGTGGTCTCATAAATTATATTATTTAATATTGTCATTTATATGTACACTCCAGGAAGTTTGCACAATGTAGAAATCACCTAAAGATGCAATTCCAGAACATATTTTCATTGTTACCTTACAAGTGACTTTACAAGGTTTAATGCTATCCATGCATTCAGGCATCTACTGAAGGCTTTGGAGGATATCTCCAATAGATATTGGGAGACTATTGTATATTAAAGCTGTATAAAAGCTGTGTTTGCATCACTGTTGCCATTACAATATGAGTTCAGATAACTATAGGCATCATTCTGCCTTATGAATGTCCATTAAGACATCAGAGTGTTGTCATTGTGGATGTGGAACATTTCTTCTCTTTGTAGGACTATCCCACATATTTCAGCTTCCTTAGTATCACTGGCTTTTCCTGCTGCTAGTAGTGTCTGCCTGCCTACCAATGACTGTAAGAGCAAAGCTTCTTTTATAGGAAAAGGAGATGGGGAGGGAAGTACAAGTATTGGGGGGGGTAAAAATAATCAAAATATGTTATATGCAAGTACAAATATGTCAAAACAAAAGTTACTATTCTATATAACACATATGGAGTTAAAAAACCCTCTTGCACTTGTCTTTCAACACTTTCCTTCCTTTCACGTACAATGTAGAGATTCCTGCTTAGTTTAAAGCATGATAATATGTTTGATCTGGTTTGTTTCATTCTTTTTTAAAAAGAAATTTGAGTAGTATCCTGTGGTGTATAATTCTCTTAACTAATGGTATAGTATTGTGTTTATAGTTTCTTGAATCATCAGGAGACAACACTATTTGATTTGGTGTTTCTGTATTGTATTGATATGTAGTTAAATAATCCGTGCTCCCAATAGTAATGACATGATGTGTTAATTACATTTATTTAGCTCTGAAGCATATAAAAACATTGATGGAAATGGTATTGCCTTTCGTACACTTTATGAATCAGAATAACTTCCTTAAGTACCTTCTTTTGGTATGCGAATGGCCTTTATCAGCTTGGTTTCTATGGCTGGTTACATTTTATAGGTAATGGAAGTTTGGCAGTGAATCTATCACTTGTTGTTTGAGGATTTTGAGCATTTCTTGGCTACTTACAGTGATTAGAACTTTGACTACTGTCTTATTCATGAGATATTAGTGACAAATATTACCAGGATTTATAAGTTTTTGTTTTATATTGGAGTAACAAATTATTGTACTTGTTTTCTTCTTTAAATTAATGGACTTTTTTCACTAGAGAGGTTTTAGAGGTAAAGAGGTTTTAGATGTACCTTCTCTACCAAGAAGGTAGGCAAAAAGCAGTTTTCATATATGTCCTTACTCCATCCCCAAGCATTTTCCTCTGTTAACAGCCAGCTTTAACATGTTACATTTTTTTTTTTTTTTTTTTTCTTTTTGGAGACAGGGTCTCGCTTTGTAGCTCAGGCTGGCCCTGAGCTCACTATGGTGCCCAGGCAAGCCGCCGCAAACTCAGCAATCCTCCTGTCTCTGCCTCCCGAGTGCTGGGATTACAGGCGTGAGCCACCACGTCTGGCATTGTAGTATGCGGTGTTGATTGTCGGTGGGCGTGTCTCCACGCCCAGCATTATATGTGGTTACCGGGGATCGAACTCAGGTCCTTGTGCTTGCAAGGCAGGCGCCGGAACCACTGAGCTAACCCTCCCGCCCAACATGTTACATTTTTATAATCAAAGAGCCAATAGATGCAGTAACTACAACCTGTAATTTACACTGAAGTTCACTTTTTTTTTTTTTTTTGAGATAGGGTCTTGCTTTGTAGTTCAGGCTGGCCCTGAGCTCACTATGTAGCTCAGGCAAGCCTTGAACTCAGCAATCCTCCTTCCTCTGACTCCTAAGTGCTGGGATGACAGGCTTGAGCCACCAAGCCTGGCATTTGTGGTACTGATTGCTGGTGGGCATGAGTCACCATGCCCAGTATTGTTGTATGTGGTTACCGGGGATTGAACTAGGGACCTTGTGTTTGCTAGGCAGGTGCTGGAACCACTGAGCTAAATCTCTGGCCCTGAAGTTTACTTTTAATATTGTATATTCTGTTGATTTTGGGGGGAGCAGTACTGGGGCTTGAATTCAGGGCCTTGTACTTACAACGTAGGTGCAGTGTCATGGAGGTAAGTCCTTGGCCCTTTAAAATTTTTTAATTTTTTTTTTTTTTGAGACAGGGTCTCGCTTTGTAGTTCAGGCTGGCCCTGAGCTCACTATGTAGCCCAGGCAAGCCACCGCGAACTCAGCAATCCTCCTGTCTCTGCCTCCCAAGTGCTGGGATTACAGGCGTGAGCCACCACGCCCGGTACTGTGGTATGTGGTACTGATCGCTGGTGGGCGTGAGTCACCACACCCAGCATTGTATGTGGTTACCGGGATCGAACTCAGGACCTTGCGCTTGCGAGGCAGGCGCTGGAACCACTGAGCTAAATCTCCGGCCCCCAAAATTTTTTAATTTTAATTTTAATTAATTAATTTATTTTTGCAGTCTACTGAGGATTGAACTCAGGACCTTGTGCTTATGAGATGGGTGTGGTGTCAGTGAGCTAAATCCCCAGTCCTCTATTGATTTTGATAAATATGTGGTGATATTTAACCACCATTAAAATATCACACAAAATAGTTTCACTGTCCTAAGAATCCTGTTATACTTATTCATTCTTCTACCTCCCTCCCCAACCTGGACAACCATCAGTCTGGTTACTAGTATTTCCTTTTATATAATATTATGTAATTAGAATCATACAGCTTAGAATTTCTTTGGTAAGCACAACTTTTGATACATTCCACAGAGATTTGTAAATTGTACTTTTGTATAATTCAAACTACTTTTCAGTTTCTATGATATTTTCCCTTTGACCCATGTGTTAGTTAGAATTTTTTTTTAAATTTCCATGTTTTTTGGAGTTTTCCAAACATCTTTCTGTTAATGATTACTAAAGCTCCTTTGTGCTTTTTAAAAAATGGCTACATCCTCTCTTCTCCCTAACTCTTCTTCCCTGTCCCTATAGTTTTCTTTCCTGAGAATGTTCCATAAATGTTATCATACATGTGTATAATTTTGAGACTGGCCTCTTTCATTAAATAAAGTTCTTGTGATATTTGTCTAAACTATAGTGTGTGTCAATAGATTGTTCATTTTTCTCACTAAATCTTATTTTATTGTGTGGGTGTACCATAAATTGTTTCATCACCTATTGCAGGTCATTTGGATTGTTTTCAGCTAATAGAGCTACTATAGACAAGTATGTCTTAGAGTTTTGTATAAATGGTAAGTTTTCATTAATCTGGAATAAATACTATGATTTGGGGATTCTGGGTCATAAGATAGGTATATGTTTCACTTTGTAAGAAAAGACCAAACAATTTCTAGAAGGTGTGGAGTACTTTGTGTTGCATTTAAGAACCATTTGCTCTATATTCCTCTTCACCATTGGGTATTATTAACTTTTTTCATAAGTCTTAGCTGTGTAGTGTTACATAATTGCAGTTTTAATTTTAATTTCCATACTGGCTAATGATCTTGAGCAACTTTTCATATGTTTATTTTTCATCCAATATTTTCATGTTAAATATCTCTTCAGATATTTTACCTATTTTTTAGATGATGGTTTATTTTATTTGACAAGTTGTTTATATATTCTAGACCCAGTAATTTGCAAAAGCCTTACTCCCAGTCTGTTTGCTTGTTATTTTAATTTTCATAACCTGTTTGTAGAGAAACGTATTTTAATAATGACTGAGTTTAATACTTAAAAAAGTGGACCATCATTTTGGTGTCATGTTGAAGAACTTCTTGTACTAGGCCATGAAGCTTTCTTCTGAACATCTTCAAACTTACATTTAGGCCTACACTCCATTATTGATTAATCTTCATATGTGATATAATTTTTTGTTTATTGGTCTTTTTCTTAATTCTTTTTGTCTTCCTCTTCTACTTTCCTTGCTCTAGCATCATTTGATAAAAAGAATATCCTTTTTCTATTAACTTCTTGTTGCACCTTTGTCAGAAATCAGCTATTTCTGTGAGTCTAATTGTGTTGATGTCCCTGTTCCTTTTACAAGAATACAGTATACTATCTTTGTTACAGCAGCCTTAAAGTAGTTTTAAATTGTATGGTATAATTGTTCTGTTTGCTCTTCTTTTTCATAGTATTTCTAATATTCTGGTTCCTTTGTTTTCCGTGGAAGTTTTAGAATTAACTTGTTAATTTAGAAAATGGCTGAGTTTGGCAGGATTGGTATCTGTTATTTTGGGTCTTCCAACTCTTGGAATGTGTTATTTCTTTCCATTTACTTAGATCTCTTTTGATTTCTTTTACTAGCATATTGTTGTTATTACTATTTAGATATTATATATGATTTACCAGATTTATACCTATTATTTAATGTTTATTTTCAGGTACTCTAATGTTAAAAATTTTTGGTTTTAAATTGGTCACTCCCACTTTATGAAAATATGATTGATATTTAAATGCTGACTATATTTTGTGCAAGTTTACTGAATTCACTTGTATTTTTTGATGATTCCTTTTTTTTTTTTTTTGAGACAGGGTCTCGCCTTGTAGTTCAGGCTGGCTCTGAGCTCACTATGTAGTCCAGGCAAGCTTTGAACTCAGCAATCCTCCTGTCTCTGCCTCCCGAGTTGCTGGGATTACAGGCGTGAGCTACCACGCCCGGCTTTTTTTTTTTTTTTTTGAGACAGTGTCTTGCTTTGTAGTTCAGGCTAGCCCTGAGCTCACTAGGTACCCCAGGCAAGCCTAGAAGTGAGCAATCCTCCTGCCACTGCCTCCCAAGTGCTGGGATTACAGGCGTGAGCTACCATGCCCTGCACTGTGGTATGTGGTACTGATCGCTGGTGGGTGTGAGTCACCATGCCCAGTATTGTTGTATGTGGTTACCTGAGATCAAACCAGGGACCTTGTGCTTGCCAGGCAGGTGCTAGAATCACTGAGCTAAATCTGTGGCCTACCTTGGCATTTTTTTTTAATGTAGGTAAATCATGTCCTCTGTACATGGGGCTAATTTTATTTTTTTATTTCTAGTCTGTGTGCATCTCATATTTATTATTCTTGTCGTGACATTTTCTAGGTAGGTATTGTACTTTTAAGTTCCTTGGGTCTTTTTTTTTTCCCTCTGTCTAGAAATCTGAGTCTCTTGTTACTCTACTCGATGTGGGCTTTTCTAGCTCTCCTTCATGCCATACTAAGCCCAAGGAGAATAGAGTGAAAATAACAAATTGACAAAGTTTGGCTGTTATAGCTTCACTGAATGGAGAGAAAGGCTTCTCTCCCTCAGACTTTTAGCTCTTGTAAATTTCCATTAGTGACTAATGCTACTGATACATGGACATTGCTAACAGACTGTGGTGGGATGGGAGAAAGAAAGAAAAGATAGGACATTTCTATACTTTCTCTGAACAGCAGTTGGTCCCTTCTCTGTTCCTTGAGCCTAGGACTAGAGTGCTAGTGGAACTCCATTGTCTAGATTTCTACTGCATTTTAGATTTCTGGTGTATTGAATTTGACTTGGTGTTGTACCAGAGAGGGGGATAATTTACTGTCAGGTTTCATGATACTTCAAATTCTGTTCTTCCCTAGTGCCCTTCATACAATTTTTCCAGAGTCTTGAAAGAGTTCTTGTTTGCCTTCTATGGATTTTCTAACTGTATTCACTGGATAAGAGAAGTTTGAGTGTGCTTGTATTATTTTTCCTGAAATTGGACTCCATTAATGAAATTTTACAGGGACTGAGCTAAACCACCCTCTCAGTAATCTTGGGATGAATGAACCTGTAATGTGGCCATATTTATTAAAACAATTTGTGATGGGTAATTAATACACAGGTGCATTGGTGGAGACTTTTTTTTTTTTTGAGACAGGGTCTCGCTTTATAGTTCAGGCTAGCTCTGAGCTCACTCTATAGCCCAGGCAAGCCTTGAACTCAGCAATCCTCCTGTCTCTGCCTCCCAAGTGCTGGGATTACAGGCGTAAGCCACCACACCTGGCACTGTGGTATGTGGTGCTGATTGCTGGTTGATTGCTGGTGAGCATGAGTCTCCACGCCCAGCATTGTATGTGGTTACCGGGGATCAAACTCAGGACCTTGCGCTTGCGAGGCAGGTGCCGGAACCACTGAGCTAACCCTCTGGCCTGGTGGAGACATTTTTATAGAAATCACTAAATCAGGATAGCATCTGAACTTTGTTCCTTAGTGGAATTTCAAGGAGAGAGTAGATAATTACTTATTCTGTTCCATTAGAAAAAGCCCTCTTTCCATATCATTTTTAATTAAAGAAACTGAGAAAAGTCTGGTTTTCTACACTTGGTCTTAGCCAAAAGGCCGAGAAAGAGATTAAAAAAAGAGTCCAATTTCCTTAGGGCTGAGAAAAGAAAGTGCTATCTTCACAAATCTATAAGTCCACTGGAAACACATGCAGTAAGAATTGATTGTTTTCTATATTTGGGATAATTGAATGACTACAGGGCTTATTTCTTGCATTTTTATGTACAGATACATCATGGTTTTTAAAAGTTAGGGTAGTGCCGCCTATTCACTCTTAGTATCTTATAAGAAAGGTTAATAAATGAAGAGAGTGGGATAGATTAGTAAAAATGACTATTGTATCATTTTATGTTGTGATTCTTTGTCTTGGGTTTAGTCCTGATTGGTCTCATGGAATAGACCTTTTGCTGTTTTCACAATTTCTGACCCTTTGGTCGGCTAAAGCTTTTAATAATTTAACATTACAAATACCTTGGGTTTATTGGCATATGCAGAACAAATGTGAATCAAACACAAAAATGATTCTTTTTACGAATTTTATTTATTGATGTAGTGAAATACTATACTGTTTACAATAGAGAGCTAAGTGGGGTTTTGACTATGCTGAGAAGTTGACAGCTTGTAAGTCTTGAACAAAACTATCTTTTGTGGGATAAAAGAAGAAAAGATGTGTTCTTGAAATGATTATTTATAAATTACTTGAAATCTTGTTTTACTTCCAGCTAAGGAGCCATTTGCCAGCCTGTTTTCACTGTAGTATGAAATTTTAGAGGGAAAAATCTCATGGATCTGTTTGAATTTGAATAATGAGATAAACAAATTGTATTTAGGTTTGGGGAAATAAAATAAAGCTGTAGAATAGTTCTCCAACTTCTTAGAGTAACAGAATTTAGAAATTGGAATAAAAATTATATTGATCCAGTGAAATATGAATCATGAGTAGTTAGGAAGGATTTTACCTATTATAAAGTCAATAAGAGATTAGTGGTTACTTGACCGAAGTATAGTGAGTCCATGGAGAGAGATTTGCTTCTCTTATGATTTTATCTTCTTGAGACAGGAGATTAATATCTACTTTTAGATTGGTACTTGGAAACTAGACTGACATCAAAAGTCTGTGTCATTTTCACATTGTGTATATTCCAATTTGTTTAAGTTTATTTTATATTTCTACCACTTCAAGAAATAATTTGAGCCGGGTGTGGTGGCTCACGCCTGTAATCCCAGTACTCGGGAGGCAGAGGCAGGTGGATTGCTGAGTTCAAGGCTTGCCTGGACTACATAGTGAGCTCAGGGCCAGCCTGAACTACAAAGCGAGACCCTGTCTCAAAAAAAAAAAACAAAACAAGAAATAATTTGAGGAACCCTCTGGAAAAAGGCAGGCCTAAATATATTAGGATTAAAGGAAAATTAATATAGTGATGAAATGATAGTAAAAAGTATCATTAATTAGAAGAGGAAATAAATATCAGGGAGTTGATCTAAGAAAGTACATTTTCAATATTCTGAATTTTTTTTTTTTTTTTTTTTTTGCTTTTTTGGAGACAGGGTCTCGCTTTGTAGTTCAGGCTGGCCCTGAGCTCACTATGGAGCCCAGGCAAGCCGCTGCGAACTCAGCAATCCTCCTGTCTCTGCCTCCCCGAGTGCTGGGATTACAGGCGTGAGCCACCACGCCCAGCATTATATGTGGTAACCGGGATCAAACTCAGGTCCTTACGCCTGCGAGGCAGGCGCCAGAACCACTGAGCTAACCCTCTGGCCCCAATATTCTGAATTTTTTAGCAGCCAGGATTAAAGAAGATGAAATGAGTTGCATAATTTTTATTATTATGTGATAAAAAGGAGTATGCCTTTTTCTTACAGCAGCTTCTAAGAGAATGAAGGCAAGTAATTCTTGATTATGGAGCAGAGATAAGATAAAAATAAATGTAAAAAAGTGAAAAATGAGACTTATTCATTAAAATATATTATACCTGCTAGAAAGTACTTTTGTGTATCTCTTTATTTCTCTTTTTTTGTTTCTTGCTGATTAGAATTAAAACAATCAGATGCCGAGTTTTATAAGAAAGGCAAATAGCAGCTGGGTGTTGATCCCAGTCTCAAAGTCAGGATGGTGATGACAGAAGAGTTAGGTGGTTGAGAAGGCAGTTGCACGAGGAAGCAGTGCAAGTGGAACGGAATTTTTGTTCTTTCCTAAATCCATGGTAATATTTGAAAAACAAGAATTCAGTCATGAAACAAATAAATTAAATCATGATAAACAGAAATGTTTGATATACTTACCATTAAGGAATTTCATTTTGGGCCTTCTAAATTATTTTATATGATTTTTACATTAAGATGATTTTTAAAAAAGTAGTTTTGTTTTACTATAATATATAAGTATCTTTGATTTCTTCCTTTTCTAATCCACTCTGTTCCATTTAATTTAGAATAGATCGATCCTTTAATGGTCAAAAGCATATTTGTACTGGTTCTTTTTGAGAGGTTTTCTGTTCAGTATCATTTTATAGAAAAAGAACTAAAGATCTGATTGGGTAATGGCCATTCTTTGAACTTTATTTTCTGATATCTATGGTTTCACTTAAATTGCACAAATGTATTTTCAAACAATGATAATACTTAATGTACAACAGCTGGGAAATAAAAATAAATAATTGTATATAATTTATACATAGAAATGACCACTGTTATTGTTTTGGTGAATGATCTTGTAGTTCTTTGCCAGCTGTAAAAACCTAGTAGTATGTTACTTAATAATGTAAGTGAATACTCTTCAACAGTAATAATAGTTAATATTTACTGAGTGGGGCCGGAGAGTTAGTTCAGTGGTTCTGGCACCTGCCTTGCAAGCGCAAGGCCCTGAGTTCGATCCCAGTAACCATATACAATG
>PVIC010005172.1:38898-59820 GCA_004025085.1 Thryonomys swinderianus
TTTTTTTTTTTTTTTTTTTTTTTTAGAAAGGGTCTCCCTTTGTAGTTTAGGCTGGCGCTTAGCTCACTATGTAGCTCAGGCAAGCCTTGAACTCAGCAATCCTCCTGTCTCTGCCTCCCGAGTGCTGGGATTACATGCATGAGCCGCCAAGCCCCGCACTGTGGTATGTGGTATTGATTGCTGGTGTACACCCAGCATTGTTATATGTGGTTACCGGGGATCAAACTCAGGACCTTGTACTTGCAAGGCAAGCGCCAGAACCACTGATCTACCTCTCCGGCCCTCACACAACATTCTAAAGGCAGACTTTGTAAGTCTGATCATCAATGCTACTCCACAGAATCAGACCCAGTCTTTCTCTTAACTTACTGCTCTGTAGTCTGTTACCATTGCCTCCAGGCCTCATAACTATATAAGTCCCAGTTATCCTGGCCATGTGCTTACCAGCAGAAGAATGGTCAGAAAGTGCCCTGACTGCAAAAGAAAGATCTAATGTTGAAGAGTTGTGGTAATACAGTTAGCAGTTAATAAAATACTCATTGGTGATCTGTTGTTAATTGGAAATAAAGGCAAATGACAGGCAAATATAGTAAAGTTTTATACAATTGTGTATATGAATATATGTGAATATAGTTGTACACACAAAATGTCTGGAGATACATAAATCAATATGCCATCTCTGGGTGACAGTTTTATGAGCTGTTAGGCAACTCAGTGATGAACATTCATGAATGAGGATTTTTGGCTTTCACCAGTAGATGTTGAGGGCTATTTTTTTTTAAAAATTAACTTTTTCTGAAAGAAAAAAATTGACATTCTAATGCTTTGACTTGAAGATTTTGGATTATTTTACTTTTTTTGTGAGTTGCCTTATTTTCATTTGCACTAGCATATATATATATATATATATATATATAAATAAATAAAACATATATAGTTTTACATAATCATACAATTGATTAAATAAATGGTGAATATTTATGTTAAAATCATTATTGCTGGGCATAGTGACTCACGTCTGTAATCCCAGCATTCAGGAGGCAGAGGCACAAGGATTACTGAGTTCGAGACTTGCCTGGGCTACATAGTGACCTCAGGGCCAGCCTGAACTACAAAGCAAGACCCTGTCTCAAAAAAAACCACATTATTACAATAAAACACATACTGACATGAATTCTTCTAACCCTTCACCCCCAGTTACCCTATCACTTTTGCCACATTCTACCACAGTTCTGGAAGTCCCTTTTTTTGCCTTTAAGCAGTGTGATCTGAAATACAATGAATGCTTCTATGAGTGCCATCCAATGAAAAGGTAGACTCATAAAAACATTACAGTGTGTCCTCATCTGCTTTATTCACCAAAACTATTACCATGTGACTTCAGGCTGTTCTCCAAAGTCAAAATGACTATGAAAGGTAAACATTTTGAATTAATTTAGGACATTGATGTAGTCATGACTGCACAATTTAACAGCAAGATTTCCAGAATTTTCTTGTAAAGTGGCAAGAATGATGGCATAAAAGATTTATGGCAGTGCATCCTTAAAATATTAAATTTTAAAGACTTTAAATATTTCCTGTAGTTTTGATCATACTACACATCTTTTTGAGTTCTGTCCATTTAATATTTGAAAATCTTGAAGTTTGAAATGTTTTGAAACCTTTTTCTATTCCAAGATTAAATACTCTCCTTTAGTTTCTTAATTATGATTTAGTATGATACAGAACTGTCTTGTCCATACTTTCAAAAAACAGCTTTAATGACTATAGAAGTGCCATGTATTTTTTCTTTTCAGAATGCGTTTCACTTCATATTACGATTAAAGATAACAAATATTAGGGAACATACAGAGAAATAGATAAATCCTTGTACACCATTGGCAAAAGTGTGACTTAGAGCAACCATTGAAATAGTGTGGAGCCTCCTCAAAACAAGCAAACAAAACACTAGGAATCAGCACTTCTAAAACTATCAAAACTAATACTCTTCTGCGTATACATTTAAAGGGAATTAAATTCAAATGTCAGAGATCTGCATGGGAATACAGAATGGTGTGGGCCCTTGGGGTGACAGTTTGGCAGCTTTTACAGAGCTAGACAGTCTTTCCATGTGACAGCAGCCTCGCTTCATAGGCTTCATAGGCTTTATAATAACCTTATGCATAATTGTCAGATTTTGGAAACAATCAAAATGCCTTCTGGCAGATGTGTAGATAAATTGTGGTATAGCCATACAGTGAAACATTAATAGTGATAAAAAAGAAATGAGGCAGGTGGAGTGGTGCATGCCTTCAATTCCAGCATTCTGGGAGCCGGAAGCAAAAGGATCACACGTTTGAGCTGAGTGACTTTGTGAGGTGCTGTCTCAAAATAAAAAGAGTTGGGATGTACCTCAGTGCAAAGGTCCTGGGTTCAATCTATACCTAGCAAATCAGAGAGAGGGAGAAAGAGGGAGAGGAGAGAGGAGACAAAAGCATGAAAAGACACAGTGAGACCTTAAATGCATATTATTGAAAGAGAGAAGTTAACCAGGAAAGGCTGTATGTATATTGTATGACTTCAACTATATAGTATTCTGAGAACAGAAGATTGTAGGGACTGTAAAAAGATTGCCTGGGATTGGGAATGAACTAGAGGAGGATGAATTTCTTTTAGGATAATGAATTGGGAATGAACTAGAGGAGGATGAATTTTTTTTTTTAGGACAATGAAACTGTGTGTGTGTGTGTAATATCATTAATGACCTACATTTGTCCAAAGCCATAGAACTGTACTACACAAATAATCTTAATGTTTTGTGTCTTGTTACTAATAAGTCAACATGTTCATTTGTTGAAAATAAATGTTCTATGCCAATATAAAATGTTTTTAAAAACATCTAAAAAGGCAAATAACAATTAGTGAATAATTTATTTTCTACAAAGAAAATAGTTAATAACCTTTACCTTTAGAAAACTAAAGGCAAAGTGGTCAAAGAACACATTATTTATAAAACAGAACAAGTAAAAATGGTAGAAATATATGTTAGAGCTCTTATATGTTATCATTGAGCTTCTATGACATTGGCAGAGATTTTAGACTAAGAATGCAATGAAACAGCTATTTTCAGATAGCTTAGATTGGAGTTTTTATTTTATTTATTTATTTAATTTTATTTTTTTGCTTTTTGAGACAGGGTCTCGCTTTGTAGTTCAGGCTGGCCCTGAGCTCACTATGTAGCCCAGGCAAGCCGCTGCGAACTCAGCAATCCTCCTGTCTCTGCCTCCCGAGTGCTGGTAGATTGGAGTTTTTAAAAGTTATTTTTAGATTTTGAGATATATTCTCACTATAGAGCCCAGGCTGGCCTTGAACTTGTTTCAGCATCTCATTTGCTGCGATTTACAGGCATGTGTCAATATAACTGGTATTTGAGTAATGAGCTATGTGAGAAAATATTTTGAACACGTCAAACCTTCAACCTAGAATTTCAGGTTTGAGAGATTCTTCTAGTTAAAATTGTCAAGGGTCTGAGGATCTAGTTATGAGACTATATGTACTCTGGCACATCAGTACTAATTGGAAACTACCTAAATGATTAAAATGGTAAAAACATCAGAGGAAGGACTAAATAATCATATCTTAGAGCACTGGATGATTGTGCTACTGTTACAAGAATGATTTTCAGTGGGGAATAGTGGCTCACACCTGTAATCCTAGTGCTTGGGAGGAAGAGGCAGGAGGAGTACTGTGAGTTTGAGGCTTGGCTGGGCTACACAATGAGTTCAGGGCCAGCCTGCACTACAAAGCAAGACTCTGTCTCAAAAAATTAAAAAAAATAATAAAGCTACAGTTTCCTTTTTAAAAAAGGGTGATTTTCAAACTTGTTTGCATCAAAATCACCTGGATTCTTATCTTGAGAAAATGTGAGGTTCAGAGCTAAGGATTTGCATTTCTAATAAGTTCACACATGATGTTGATGCTGTTGATCTGAGGGCCATGAGTTTAGAACCTTCTTTTTTTTGAGAAATACTTAGGGAAAGAACACTGATTATAAAATAATGTTCATTGTCTGATTCTAATAAGTGAAATGAATGTAATGCACTTATCAGAAGGAGTTGAAAGTATATACAACAAAATGCTTACAGTGGTTATTTTGTGTAATGGTAATGGAGGATTTCAATTTCTGTTTTTTATTCATCTATTTTTAAAAGATTTCCACAGTGAGAAAGTCAGCCCCTGATTTACCTTAAGCTCACTTTGTTGGTTTATGGACAAATCTGACACAGTTTGCCTGAAATGGGCTCCTTTGTAAGCCAGGGACTTATTGTAAGTATTACCATTTTTTAATGAAGAAGAGCTTAAAACAAAAAAGACAAAAGAAGACACTTTAGGAGCAGAGATTTAGCTCAGTTCAATACTGGACATGGTGACTCATGCCCACCAACAGTCAGTACCACACATCACAATGCCAAGTGTGGTGGCTCACTCCTATAATCCCAGCACACAACAGGCAGAGGCAGGAGGATTGCTGAGTTTGAGGCTTGCTTGGGGTACATAGTGAGTTTATATCTAGACAACTACAAAGGGAGACCCTTTCTCAAAAAAAAAAAAAAGACACTTTAAAGTTTTTAAAAGTTCCAACCTGTTCATGAATTTTTTTTCTGCTGTCTCTCATGTGTAATACTATAAACACTTATCAAATTTACCTTGTGATTTTCTTTTGGCAAGGCCTCCTGGGGATTGAACACAGAGCCTTGTGATGCTAAGCATGAGCTTTACCACTGAGCTCCATCTCTGGCCTGTAATTTTAAAAATCTTTGCTCTGCTTACAATTCCTTCATTATTTGAATTTAGTCAGTGATCTCAACATTGGATTTCTGGAATAGACTCTCAACCTGGTTTCTCCTCCACTTTTACCATTTTCAAGTCCATTCTTTACATAGCAGCCAGAATAACCTTCGTAAAATCCTAGTTTAAGTCACTGAAATAAATGCTTAAAGTCACTTAATATATTCTTAACTGTCTTATCTTTTATAATTCTTTAACATCTTCTTTTCAGACATTCTGAGATTCTTTTTATTTACCTTGTATAGACCTATTTTAGTTCCCCAGCCATGTCTGAACACTTTCTTTTCCTTCTATGTGGGCTCCCCCTCATGCCTCATCTGGCTAACTCTTGATTTCAATACAAATACCATTTCCTTTGGGGAGCATTTTCCTAAAACCACTTTCTAATTCTAAGTTAAGTCCCCTTTCTGTGTACTCATATGGCATCTTTCAGGCCTTCTCTCCTCATTGGCCATTCCATATTGCAGTTTAGTTAGCTGTAGTATCCAGTTGACTGTGAGCTGCAGAAAGTAGGAATCAGTGCATTGTATAGAGTGGGAGCATCAGAAATACTTGCTGATGTGTATGTGAGTAAAAGAAGAAATGAAGATGAATGGAACAGGAATGTGAAATGTAGAGATGCATTGATGGAGGCCTTAAGTTTAGTTCCTGTGACCTGCTCTGGTTAGGCTAGAATTTCCCTTACATTTTAAGTTACTTGTTCTGTCCAGGAAAACTTAGAAGGAATTTGGCACAGACTCGCCCAGATGATTAAAGAACTAGCAAGTAAAGCCAGTGGAGCAAAGTTAATGAAATTGAGAAGATTCTCAGTAACCTGAAAGTTAGCAGGATGATCTCTTCTAATAACTACTTTAAATTGTATGCATGCAGAATTAATTTTCAAAATTATATCAGTCAGCTTTTTACCATTTCATGAGGAAAAAAATTTTTTGAATCTGTAGTAGAATTTACACTAAATTTCACGAGAGCCAATAACACTAGAATTATTTAAGTGAGGCAATGGGAAATGCTTAATTTTATTGTAATATATGACGATGGTCTCAATCTTTTGGGAGAATGGTTTCAATCTTGTAAGCAGAGAATTACAAAGAAAACAGATTGAAATGATTTCTGATGTTCATATTTTATCAGTAACTAAAATATAGATTATTATAGTGCCTTTGACACCAGATTTGTATTCTTAAAGTGCTGTTCAGAACTGAATATTGTGTTGGTGAATTGTTTTCTAACTAATCTCTAGGTTGCCTACAGTTTTTCCATTCAAGATTTAAGGAATGTTATTTTTAATCTATGAAGAAAATACTAATGTCAGAATCTGAGATGTTAATAATCAATATATGGAGAGCTATTTTTGGTGTAACATGAGCCCAGCTATGTTGACTTAAATGAGCAATGCATATCCTATATAATCAGCAGAATGTAAGGTTTTGCTTTTTGTGCAGCTGTACAAGACATATTTAATTAATACTGAAGCAATTATCTTGACAAGTAAATCAAACTCAATTAGATCTCAATTAACACAGTAACATTTTCTCAGATATTGTATGGTTGCCAGATGGTCATACATTTTTTTGTATCCCTTCCTGCTTTTAAAGGTTTACTTTCCTGCTACTGTGTTTATTATTTATAATCATTCATATTTTTTTAATTTCTGAAAGGAAAATTTAAATTTAATATACTGTATTTCATAATTTTCATGCCTGTCTGTTTGGTTTTAGTTTATAGTAAATTGGAAAAGTAATATAAATTTCAAACTAGAAATTGCAGATTGATTTAGGCTTTCAGAAGTGTTTAATTCATACTCTATTAAAGGCAGGCTGAATTACTACTGTGTCTGCTAATCATTGTATTATACTTAACATTTTCTCTTACAATGAAATGGATGCATAAATCCTTTTAGGCTGAAGTATAAGCCTTCTGATTAAAATTTTATTTAATGCTTACTAAATTAGAAATTATTGTGGCATATGCTAGTAACACGTGGAGGAGTTATGTCTTCAGAGGTTTACTTTTCAAGTGCCTTTTCCAATGTCAGCTAAATTATCAATTCAGTTTTCACAAACCTCAGCACAGTCTTTTAATTTTTTGGATTTTATTTTATTCTCTCATAGATAAAGATAAAGACAGTACTAAGTCATGGATTAGGACTGAGGGCATTGTGGTTGGACTAAAATTTTGAGCTTGGTGCTTTCATTTTCTAACAGTAAGGCTTTGAAAATGGAATTTAATTTCCATAGCCCACAGTTCAGATAATGAACCTAACTCAAAGGGGAACTGAATGATTAAAACAGATAAAACATGGATGACATTTAATATAATTCCTGGCACAGGATAGAAGTCAGAACTGGTTGTTATTTTGTTATTATTCACTTCTTTAACTGCTGATTGGTTCATCCCCCTTTTTTTTCAGGCATTCAATTGGATAGCCTTATTCCTAAAGCTCATGGATTCAAAACTTTATTGTCTAGCATACATGTAAGATTGTCAGAGAGATGAAATTGTTTCTTAAACTATTTCCTAGCTTCTGTGGTTGTCACCATCTCCAAATGCTCTATGTACAGCGTCAGCAACTTTCTGTGTGTACAAAGAGCCAGAGAATAAATATAGACATGAAATATTTTAGGCTTTGTGGGCTGTTTGTAGTGCTTGTCACATGTTCTTTTTAAAAAACTTTTATTTCAAAAGTCATAGATTCACAGGAGGTTGCAAAAATAATATAGAGGAATCCTAATACCTTTGACACAGTTTCCCCAATGGTTTATATGACATAATTACAGAGCAATAGGAGAAAGAGGAAATTGACATTGGTACAATGGGTGTAGCGTTTCCTGTCACCTCAGTGTGTTGTCCACATACAGAACTATTCATATCCTCAACAACTTGCTCATGGCAGCCCTCTGTAGTCACACCTCCCTCCTTCTCTACTACCCATTAGCTTCTGAACATTTACTAATTTGTTTCTATCTCTATAATTTTGTTACTTTGAGGCTATTTTTTTAAAAGTATGTGTATGTGTGTTGTATTTGGGTCCAAACCCAGGGGTATTTTACCACTGGCTACATCTTCAGCTCCTTTTTAAATTTAATTTGATTTTTTAAAATTTTGAGACAGGTTCTCATTTAGACTGGAATTGAATTTGTGAGTCTCCTGCCTCAACTTCCTAAAGTGATTTTCATATTACATAAAGAAGCTCATATAGTATATAAACTTTTGGGAGCTGACTTTTTTAAAAAACTAGCTCTTGAGATATCTAAGTTGTTCCGTCAGTCTATAACTGATTTCTGTTTATAGCTAAGGGATATATCATGTCACAAATATACCACAAGTTTTTTTTTGTGTGGTACTGGGGATCGAACTCAGGCCTTTGTACATTCAAGGTTGGCATGGTACCACTTGAGCTAAATCCCCAGCCCCTATACCACAGTTTTAAAAAATATTCATATTTTAAGAGATATTTTGGTGATTTCTTGTTTTTTGTGATTACAAATATGCTTCTAGGAATAAGCATGTAGTCTCTTATCAGAGCTGACACTGAGTATGAAGAGGCAGGGAAAAAACTAAGTAAATTATGGTATACTACTACTACTACTATTATTTTGTGTTTGTTTTCTTAGAGAATTTTTTTCTCCCATAGCTGGGAAATTAAAATATTTCCTTAGTCATATTATATATGTAGCTAAATGTCTTATTTTACACATTTGCTTCTTTTTCCATGTTACATATTTGATGTAAAACATCATATTTAATGATTCTTTTCTTTTTTCTGGTAGTGGGGATCGAACTCAGGACCTTGCACTTGCCAGCCAGGGGTGGCAGCACTGAGCTACATCCCTGGTCCGTGAATTTTTTTTTTTTTCCATTTAGAGAGTCACACTATTTATTAGTTGTTTTCAGTAAATGAGGATATTTAGATAATTTGGAAGCATTAAAAATATTAAAGCACCAACAATGTGACAATCTTTTTTTTTTTTTTTTCTGTACCAGCGATCAACCTTGGGCCCTTGTGCTTCCATGGTAGGTGCAGTACCATTTGTGCTAAATCCCTGACTCGTGGCAAACTTTTGTATAAGATCATTTCTTTAGAATAAGTTCTGATAAATGAAGTTATTGGGTTAAAGAATAGAAATAATTAGGCCAGAGGGTTAGCTTAGTGGTTCCAGTGCCTTCCTCGCAAGCGTAAGGTCCTGAGTTCAATCCCTGGTGACCACATACAATGCTGGGTGTGGAGACTCACACTCACCGGCAATCAATACCACATACCACAGTGCCGGGCGTGGTGGCTCATGCCTGTAATCCCAGCACTTGGGAGGCAGAGACAGGAGGGTTGCTGAGTTTGAGGTTTGCCTGGGCTACATAGTGAGCTCAGAGCCAGCCTGAACTACAAAGAGAGACCCTGTCTCAAAAAAAAGAAAAGAATAGAAATAATTATTCTTAAGGTTCTTATTATAGATTAATAAAGAACTGCTTTCCGTTTTCTCTTATATTTTTATGAATATTTTCAGAGAGTGAGCATGTATTATTTTCTTATTTAAAATTTTGCAAGTGTTTTACTTTATTTTTTTATTTTTACTAAAGTTAAACATTGTAATGTGTATTTTTTTTAATCTAGGTGTATTTCTCTTTATGAATTGTGTATTTATTTCCCTTGTTCATTCTTCCAGTTCATTGGGAAGGCCTAATTTTTTTTTTAAATCAGCAGTTATATCTACTCCCATGAATTCATTAGTTTTGAGATTTCAAAGGTTTTATGTTTGAATATTTGTATTTAACATGATTTTTAATAGTTTGAATGGCCCCTTTTTATTTAAATCTTTAATCCATTTGGAATTTATTTTAATATATGATGTGGTATAGAAATCTAAATTCTTTTCCATATCAGCATCACCATGTGTTGGATAAACCTTATATTTTATTATGAATTTGTGATTATGTGCCTTTGTGTTTGTACATTTTCTTTTATAAGTTTGATATTAGAATTTTTCAATATCATTGGATAGGGAACAGTAGGAGGTCTATATAATAAAAGTAGTATAGCATTATGAATAGTTTATCTTTGACTCTTTTAAATTTTGTTTAGGTAGGTCCAGATACATGCATACATACACACATATATGTATGCATTTGCAATATGTGCATATTCACTTCTAAACTTTAGAATTATCAGAGAACACTGACTATGTCATTTACTTGTTCATACCCTGCCATGTATTATCCTTTATAAATATAAGTTGGCTTTTATATTAGTGCAGATAATTCAGAATCTTGATGAATGCAGTATTATGTAGTTTGTGATGCTAGGGCAGCACTGTGGAATTTAGTTTACGTTGGTAATTTGATATGGCACCAGTATTTTCCCTTTAGGGCTGACTACTGAGGCATTACGTTGTTACTCATATGTCCTTCCTCCTGAGATTTGCACCTGAGTGCTAGAATTTTTTTCTAGGACAAAAATACAGTTAATATACTTTTGACTTGCCATTTCTCTTACTGTAATTGTAAAACTAGTTTGGTAGTTTGTTTTTCTCCTTATTTAGCTTGAGAAGTGATCCTATGTTTCCTGTTATGAGGTCTAGCAAGGACTATCCAGTTCTAAGAGGTTAGCTGCACTAGCTATTTTATGAGGCAACATAGATCTAGTGGAAATTTGTAAATGTTTCAAGACTAATTTTATTTGAAAAGTTTTCAAAAGATACTAGAAGCCTAGAGTTTTTAAAAAATTTTATCTTTTTTTTTTTTTTTTTGAGGCAGGGTCTTGCTTTGTAGTTCAGGCTGGCTCTGAGGTCACTATGTAGCCCAGGCAAGCCTCGAACTCAGCAATCCTCCTGCCTCTGCCTCCCAAGTGCTGGGATTACAGTCGTGAGCCACCACGCCCAGCTAAAACAATTTTATCTTTATTGGTACATTGTATATACACATCATGATCACACTTAATATTGGTAATTTGTACCAGTATATGACATAATTTAATTCTCATTTTTTCCTGTTCCCCTACCCACCCCACCAGCCCCCACCCCCTAAATACATAAGCTTTGTTTCCTGTTTTTTTATTACCATCACAGTTTTTCTTTATCCTTCATTAGTCACTCCCCCACCACATGGAAGCCTAGAGTTTTGTGTGAGGTCTGCTGATTTCTACAGATTGGCAGATCACGTGTTTGTAAGCCCCCTCTTAAGGTGATATAGAGAGCATGTAGTTCTAGAGAATGATGGATGGTTAGAGGGTTAAACTTCAGTCACTGAGGTAAATGGATGTGAACCATGAGGAAGTTAGTTACCATGGCCTAAGAAAAGGTTCTAGGGTACTAGATCTCTTATGCTGGATCTGATTGCTTCCCTCTGTATTTATTGAGTCCTTAAAACTTGGCCTGATGTAATGCTACTTATGGCTATTGTGCTTCCAAGACTTGCAGTTAGGTGGGTAGTAAAGACAAAGGACAATTAAAATAAAGTACAATCAGTTTATAGAAGAAGCATAGAATGATTCTGTATTCCAAAAGGAGACACCTAACCCAGATTTGATCATCAAAGAAGAGTTCCTGTAAAAATACTGTATTGTTACAAAGAAATTTGAAGGTTAGTATGGTGAATGTGGCATGTTGAGGGTGGAGAACACATTTTACAAAGCCCAAATACGAGAGAAGGTTGTAGTATATTTAGAAATAAATTGGAAAGTATCTTACGTTAAGTTTTCATTTTAAACATTGCTTCATATATTATTGCCATGCTAATCAGTGTTTATTTTAGATGAAGAAATATGATTGAATAAAGAGACCAATAATTAGAAAATTGGTTTACAGAAAGTACTATGATAGATTAGTGTGTAAGAACAGAAAATTGTTTCTATTGTGCGGTAGCATCCTTTGTGCTGAGGATTGACTTTTCAATTAAAATAGAGAGGCTAAAAGTCTGCTTACTGTTTCTGTAAGAATAATGACACAGAGCTAGCAAATGAATATGATGAATATTAGAGTAAAGATTCCGAAGGGTCTTTATAGAGTTTAGAATTGGGCTTTGTCTCATGGAATCAAAATTTATCTTGAGTTAATGTGAAATCCCGTTGTTAAATCTCAAATAATTCTAAATACAAAGTGGTGTACATGGAGAACTGGGAGAAACCAGGTATAACGTGGGCAATTCATGAAAGGTCAGGTTCTGTTTTAGGTCCTGGGTGAGACAGGTGATAGTTCCAGTTTGTTCTATTTTGAGTACAGTTAGAGTGTTACATTGAATTTTGTGCCATAGTTTAATTGGATTTAAGTGAAGCAGAATATCATCTGGAGAAAGAAGATAGTTGAAAGATACTGTTGCATATGAAAGTTGTTTTTTAACCTGGAAAGCACAAGTTTGGGGACCATCAGTATAACTTCATATTTTAAAGGATTAAACACAGAAAATTGATTAGAACTGTAATATTCTGACATGAAGAGAGGAATGTAGTATTAGATGATAGAAGCTTTAGAGTTGAGGAAATATTGGGATACAGGAAAGAAGTAAAAGAATGGGTTTTGAGCAATATATATCTATATATGTAGTTATATAAAATATATATTAGTATATATATAGTTTGTATTTCTGTTTTAGTAATTTTGGGTTGCTATTGTGAAGTTTCATAGACTAAATGACTTAGAAACAACAGAAACGTAGAAACAACAAACTTTCACAGTTCTGGAAGTTAGTAGTTTGAGATCAGGGTGCTGACATGGTTGAGTTTCAGTGAGGATCCTCCTCTGGGAAACAGAGTACTATCTTCTTGTTATATCCTCATGTGGCCAAAATAATTAGAAAGAGTTCCATTGGGCCCCTATTGTAAGGGCACTAATTCTGTGTATGAGGAATCCACCTTCATGAATCTAATTACCTCTAAAAGCCCCTTTCCCTAACACATTGTGAGTAAGAGTTTCAACATAAGAATTTCAGGGGTGGGGGTTCAAACGCTATATAACAAGTCATCTTTAATTTCTTCTGTTATATAATCCTTGTAACAATAAATTCAAGGTTATTTTAAAAACAATTAAATTTTCTTCAACATATTAGCTTTACATAATGAAAAATGCTTAAAATTTGCTAATTCCAGTTTTTGCTTAAAACTGCATTTAAAAAGCCAGTCATTTACTTTAAATGACTTCTGTGTCCTACTCTTAAAAAAATTGGCTAAGGACAATAAATGTATCTTTAAGAGTTTGTAGATCAAAAAATACCCACAGTAAATAATGAGAAGTAAAAGAACCTCAACCTTCTGAAGACTGTATCTTTGTGTTTCTTGTGAGTGAACTCTCCAGCCATGGCATTTTCTGACTATAGAGACCAACTGCACTAGTACACTGTGCCGATTCTCAAAGAGAGATACACGGACAAGGGAGATTTCCACCAGGTCTATCTAGTACCTGATCCCAAAGACTGGCCAAATCATGAAGAATAATGTGTTAACATGAGAAACAGCTAACATTTTTCATTAACAGTCTATGAAAAGACTGCTTTCTACTTAAAGCTAATTACATTCAAAAAAGCTTTTCCATTCTAAGATTACTTCCTGCAGATGAAACATTGGTTGTGTGAGAGTCTGCACAGGATAGTTTGTGAAATTTCCAAGGTTCTGCTTTGTGAATGGTTCTCCAGCCAGGCAATGGAGTCAGGTGTGGGATCAGTATAAGCAGCACTGCTGAAAAGCAGAGTGTTTTAAATATGTACATTTGCATTTAGACTTAATTAGAGACAGAATTTGGTTTGTTTTTTGCCCTGATTTTCTGTCACTGTAGAAGCAGAGGTGAAGAGAGGAACAATTTTGCATGCAGAATAGCAGTCTGATAGCTAAAGAGAACCAAGACTGATTTTTCAAGTCTGTGCATGTGCATGAATTTTTCCCCCATTGTCTAGCCTCATAAGAGTTCAGAAATCAGTCTCTTCTTCAACCACAAACCATACAGTACCTGTCTGATATTGCTCTCCTCTATAAATTTTCATCCATTCCATCCTCTACAATATAATATTTAACCAGCCTCAATAAATAGTAATTAGACCTGTTTCTGAATGTTCATTTCAGTCTAATAAGATACAGATCAGAACCATCTTAATTGAAATCATTTCCCAGGAAGGATAAAATTTTAGCACATACCCTAAGACTGAACACATATTAGATGGCTAATGAATGCATTTAAAAACAGTCCAAAGATAAAGCTCACCATTGTGGCTCATATCTATAATCTCAGCACTTGGGAGACTAAGGTTGGAGGATTGTGAGCTTGAGACCAGCCTGGCCTACCAGTTAATATGAGCTGAGACCAGAGAACAAACAACTGAACAGAAAAACAAAAGAATTAAAAGCAAAAACAAAAACAAAACTTGTTTTTTCTTTCATTAAGTAGATCTCGGAGTAACAACTCTTACTTCTCATATTTAGCATTATTTAATAGTATCTTTAAAGGATGCCAGATGCCAAAAATATTTCATATTATGCTTTTTGTCTTTAGTATTAAACTTGAGAAGACAAAACTGTTACACAAAGGAGAATTAACCTGGTAAATTACAAATAAACATATGCAGTGAAAGTGATCAGAACAACGGGAGATCTCTGTTGCTTGAATGGTCAAGGAATACTAACTCAGAATTTTTCTAGTATCTCACTGTTTGCAGGGAAATAAAAATCATGATTCTCATAACTCACTTAAGAACTGATTCGTCTTTGGAAGATACTTCTAAGTTAGTGTATTAATCTTTGAATGAGGCTAAATCAAAAGCATTTCTCAGTTTAGGTTTGGAAGCTGTTTTGCCAACTGTTTATTATCATAAGGTGAATTCTAAATTCTGAAGGGCTCTGGATATTCCTGTTAGCAATTTAGTGTTTATACTTTTCTTGATAAATCCAACTAGTTGATTGCTAAAAAGAGGCATTCATTGCTACGATTGAATGAATTTAGAATGGCCTTATATTTCATCTTTTCATAGTTTTGGTAAAATGTGTTTTGAAAGTTTTTATTTTAAAAATTTTTTGGAAGGAAATTTTGCTTTTATTTTCTTGTTTTGCCAGTCAGGCGAACTGAGGAGTTTGCCTTTTAGTGATTAGTCAAAGAGAAAAAATTCCATATCTTTATCTGACTCCACAGACTCTTCCTTGGGTTCAGCCTTATTCTGGGATGGCCATAGAAGCAGGAGCAGCAGGGGCAGCAGCAACAGGGGCAGTAGTCATAAAGGGAGAAAGATCACCCAAGAGGGAGTTGACTTTTTTTTTTTTCTTTTTCAGACAGGGTCTCGCTTTGTAGTTCAGGCTGGCCCTGAGCTCACTATGTAGCCCAGGCAAACCTCGAACTCAGCAATCCTCCTGCCTCTGCCTCCCAAGTGCTGGTATTACAGGCATGAGCCACCACGCCTGGCGAAGGAGTTGACTTTTTTTGAAAATGGGAAGCTGTAATCAGTCTCCACAGACAAAGCCGAGACTTACCTGTATCCACTGATGATAGAAGGGGGAACTGATACAAAAGTTAGGTAACCAGTCTGCACAAAAATCCCTGTGGACACCCAACACCCTCCAGAAAGCTACATTGCAGTTTCCTCTGTAATGTCAAGCACTTTGTGGTTTTAGATTCTGCCACTGCAAACATGTGCTGGAGGATGGGCCCAAAGAAGACTGGGGAGATTGGTGTTCAGCATGTTCAGCTGGGTATCTTTGCTGGCTTCTTCTTTGTTTCTAATCTTATTCAGCTTCATATGACTCAGGGTTTCAGTAGTAACACTGGAGATTTTATTGGCGATGGCCCTAAAGAGGTCTTCTCAGGCCTCAGACAGTGACTTCACATGGTACAAGGGCACCATCATGGGCAGCAGCTGGCATCTTATTAGTTGGTAGGATATCCCTGATCTCTTCCTTGGTGAACACAAAGCTCACATTCACCCAGGTATGAGGCAACAGTTTTGCTAGAGCTGGGTTGTTTTCCAGATGCCCCCGATGGCTTGAGCATTGTGGTGTTCTTGCTCATCAGCACCACAGCCTTCCCTCAGAGGGACATGTGGAGCTGCTGTGTCTTCTTGGGGCCCACATTATCTACTCCCACCAACAAGCATTTTGGATAATCATGCAAATGTTGGATGAGCTTAAGGGAGTGTTGAATTTTTGGTCATCCTGTCTTCCCTGGGCATCATACTGGTGCATCAGGGGTTGCTACACAGAATTTAAAGATGATTCACTCTCATGAGAAAGAAGTAAGATTTTTATTATTTTTGTCTAGATGATGTTTTCTGGGAGATAAGGATAAACATTGATTTAAATTACTTTATTCAGGATTCTTGTTACAGTAGGGAAAGGATGGGCTACTGTTGAATTCTAAATGAAGGTGAATTCAGAAGGGAAGAATGGTTTGTAGAAACTTTAATGACAGTCAGAACATATAAGTTTCAACTCCTTGAAACTGTGGAAAAGTTATAGGTTTATAAAAACCACAGTGAATTCAATTGGAAACCATTGTTAGTATAAATGATGACCAAATGTGAATTGAAGGTGAGGGCATTCCTGAATATAGTTTGTACTGGATGTGCTGTGGTAGTTATGTAGCAATGGAAGGAAAATAGGAATACCCTCTGATATTTACACAGTTCAGTTAGAAAAAACAAAACAAAAACCAACCAAACAAACAGAAAGACCAAACTAACATTCTCAAGAGATTGCTTGACATTTGGGATCTTGAACAAGAGTGTAGGAATTTGGAGGTAATTGGTATAGCCTGGATCCTTTTCTTGGCATATGCTAACAAATTTTGAAAAAAACAACAAAACAAAACAAAACCTTTTTCCAGATGTGTTACGGGGAGTTTTTTGCAAGTTGTTGGAATGAGGACAATAGGAGAAACAAGAAACTATTTCCTTGCCATCCTTCTGGGTAGGAGAAGGAGCCAGTCCTTTCCAGAGTCTGGCAGTAAATTTTGTTTGAGAGATAGCTGAAAGTAGTGAATGTTAGCAGGGCTGTCTTTAAAGGATTCTGTGCTTGACATGAAATTATAGGCAAATATGAAAAGACTGTTTTATTCTCATTTGGAATTTCTTAAGTGAACAAATGTGAAACAGTCTTGACAGTCTTTTTATGTTCCCTTTTATTTAAGGCAGGGGGAGATCTGTGCTTTTGATTATGGGTAAAGGTATGGCAAGACAGATTGCCAGTCCATAACCACTGATAAAGGTAGAAGAGTGTGGTAGTTAACATTATGTTGACTTTGTAGTGAGAAAGTCTATTTAGGTTCCAGCTTTGATATTTAAAATTTATGTGACATTTTAAGATCAAGGCATTTAACCTACCCGTGTTGCTTCTTCTTTCATAGAAGATTTAAAAATTAAATGAATTAACATGTATAATGTACTCAGGAGTGTCACTGATGAATGGCAGTAGGTACTGTATAAATACTTTTTTTTTTTTTTTTTTTGCTTTTTGAGACAGGGTCTCACTTTGTAGTTCAGGCTGACCCTGAGCTCACTATGGTGCCCAGGCAAGCCGCCACGAACTCAGCAATCCTCCTGTCTCTGCCTCCCGAGTGCTGGGATTACAGGCGTGAGCCACCATGCCCGGCATTGTGGTATGTGGCGTTGATTGTTGGTGGGCATGTCTCCACGCCCAGCATTATATGTGGTTACCGGGGATCGAACTCAGGACCTTCCGCTTGCGAGGCAGGTGCCGGAACCACTGAGCTAACCCTCCGGCCCTGTATAAATACTTTTAAAAGTAGTGAAATAGTAAATATTCAAAGGGAAATGGGGTTTAGGGGTAATGAGGGAAGAAAGTTGATGGTAAAAAAAGGAAACAAAGTATATAGGGGCAGGGCATCATACAGTGGGTAGAGGAAGGGGAAAAATGAGAATTAAGTTATGTCATATATTGGTACAAATTCTCAGTGTGGAGTATAATTGTGGTGTGTATATGTGTATGTACCAATAATGATGTGTATATATGTATGTACCAATAAATTAAATTTTTAAAAGAAGTACATATGATTTTCTGATTTTGATCTTAGGAAAAAATTTAGAGTTATTCATTTTTTAATTTTTTAGTTTCATTTCTGAGGACTAAAAACAAAATTGTAATGTTCATTTAGGATTTACTTCTTGGTTATCTGCTATAGAGGTGAAATTCTGGTATGTGATATGGGACGATACCAAGGCTGACTTATGTGTCTGGCTAGAATGGCAGGAGGATTGTTCACTCATCAAGAAAGGGAGCATAGGAAGAGCCATTCAGGAATTCTGCAAAGTCACCATTTGATCTGGAGTTTGAATCCCATCATCATATTTCCTATTTTAGGGCAAATTCTGTTCAGCAATTCCAGGGACAGGGCTAAGCATTTGATAGCATATTCCTTACAGAAAAAAATTATATGTATTAAGTTAGGAAAAACACGAGTTATACTATCCATACGTTATAAACATTGTAAAACACAAAAAAAGAGTTAAAAAGTTGAATAGAATCTTTTTCTTTCTGGCATGGGGGATAGATCTTAGAGCCTATGCACTGAGCTACATCCACAGCCCTTTTTAGTATTGATTGATTGATTGATTGATTGAGGCAGGGTCTCACTTTGTAGTTCAGGCTGGCCCTGAGCTCACTATGTAGCCCAGGCAAGCCTCAAACTCATCAATCCTCCTGCCTCTGCCTCCTGAGTGCTGGGATTACAGGTGTGAGCCACCATGCCAGGCATTGTGGTATGTGGTACTGATTGCAGGTGGGTTTGAGTCACCATGCCTGGTATTGTATGTGGTCACCGGGGATTGAACCAGGGACCTTGCTTTTGCTAGGCAGGCACCGGACCCACTGAGTTCAATTTCTGGGCCTACTTTTTACTTTTTAAAAAAGATCTCACTAGGTGGCTAAATTGCCAATGATGGGCTCAAATTTGCAGTCTTCCTGTATGATCCTTCAGTAGTGCTGGGATTTCTGGTGTGAGCCACCACACCCATCTGTGAAATAAAATATTAAAAGTAATTTATATTTACTTGTCCAAAATTCTTCTGTTATTTCTTGACTTTAACTTGTATCTTTAAGGGAAACCAATGATAACTTTCTTTACTTTGGGAAATTTTGGTTTAATGTCTTGCAGCGCAGCAGTGTCTACCCAGGCACTTAGTGATCACTAAGTAATTTGTTACATGAATGGTTATGTTTTCTTTAATGAAATGTTAGTTGTGAGGTTGATGTCTTCTTTTCTGCCTTCCACGTTATACATTTTTCTCTGTCTCCTTTCCTTTTTGCACTTTCTTTAGCTTTTCTTCTTACTTTGCATTTTGTAAGATTCTTATGGATTCATTTTTACATAGTAGTGCTTTTTAGTACTAATAAGGACTGTTAGCATTTTTTATAAAAGAAGTACATTATCATTATGGAAGATTTAGAAAGTAAAATGTAATTATAAACATCAGTTTTACAATACAAAGGTAGTTCTTTTACATTTTGATTTTTATTAAAGAACAATGTTGAAATACCTTTGCAATTATTTAGTATTACACTGTTTTTTGTATAGTTTTAATCTTTAAAAGGAGTAGTATTTCTTCCTGTTTCTAAGAATTTATTTGAGAACTTTTTAAGTGATTATGTTATTATGTAGACACATCACATTTTACTGACCCATATTTTTATATAACAGTTTTGATATTTAAATGATTTTAGTCTGAGTATTGGGTCAAATGACATTTCTTCCAAAGATCTGACATATGTCGCCAAGATCAGAGAATAGAATAATCTTTTTTTTTTTTTTTTTTTGAGACAGGGTCTCGCTTTGTAGTTCAGGTTGGCCCTGAACTCACTATGTAGCCCAGGCAAGCCTCGAACTCAGCAATCCTCATGTCTCTGCCTCCCGAGTGCTGGGATTACAGGCATGAGCCACCACGCCCGGCAGAGAATAGAATCTTAATCTAATTCTAATATTTGTGCTAGATTTTTAAAGCTTTTCATATCTTCTATTAGTTTTAAATGACTCCTATTAATATCTGATATTCTTTGTTCTTGATAGGATATATGGCTTTTATTGTATCATAAATATTTTTTGTATTGTGCTGTAAAATGGGCTTCTATTTAGATGTTTAATTTAAGCAAATATTTTTTGGACTCCACTCTAGTTACTTTTTACTGACAGTGGAAAAAGAAATCCGAAGATCATTACCACTGTACTATTACTCAAGTGGTATTACACTGGTGAAGACTTTGTTATTATTGGATGATTAGGGAACTTTTGGCTTCCTGCTGGGCCTCTGCTGACCTGACATGGTAGTGGTGGTGAGCTCCTCTCTACCAATTTATGGTACTTCTAGTTCAGGATTCCTGTATGTCTTCCGCTGACACTGTAGGGAGGTGCTGTGCTACTGCCTATGTTGGAGTCATGTTTCCCATTCATCCTTTTCTATGTAGACAGAGATGAAACATGTACTTTTTTTCCTAAAAGTGTTTTGCTGGATTGGGAATGGTTATTGTTCAAAAGCTCATTGTCTTGCTAGGTTGACCCTTTCTTAGCTCTTGGACTCTAGAGAAAGGAGTCTTTTTTATACTTGGGTTTCTTTCCTTTGGGTTTTCTTTGTTTTTTGGCATCTTTTATACTGCTTTTGGAATATAGAAGACCAGTAACCCTTAAAGATAAAAGAGTAACATCTGGGAACTCACTGCTAAGATGTTCCTTTCTCAAGTCTTTTGGCGGCTACCTTTTTCTCTTTACCTTTTAGAACCTCCTTATATTTGTTTTATTATGTGCAGGTTTTAAAACTCTGCTTATTTGGAAAAATGAGAAGTATAGCCCTTTAACCCTTTTCTTTAAAATTTGCAAAGTGCTCTTATATACAACATCCCACTTGATTCTTAGGTATATCTGTGAGTATTATCCACATTAATGTATTTGGAATCAGCTTCAGAAGATTTAAAACAAAATTCAAGAGCAGAGCCAGAATTGAAACTTGGCAGTTTTGCCAGTTTTGTTCTGTCACTCCGGCCTCTGCTCACTGAGTTCCTACTTTACTTGAGTGAGAATGGCATCAAATTGTTTCTACATATTTCTTTATGTATTTACATTGACTCTATAATGAGGTTTTAAATTTTTTAAATGAATGATTATCCTTCTGTAGTTTATTTAATCTAGTTGC
>PVIC010005173.1:0-59163 GCA_004025085.1 Thryonomys swinderianus
ATACCACAATGCCGGACGTGGTGGCTCACGCCTGTCATCCCAGCACTCGGGAGGCAGAGACAGGAGGATTGCTGAGTTCGCGGCAGCTTGCCTGGGCACCATAGTGAGCTCAGGGCCAGCCTGAACTACAAAGCGAGACCCTGTCTCAAAAAGCAAAAAAAAAAAAAAAAAAAAAAAAAAAAAAAAAAAAAAAAAAAAGATGAAAATACAAAAGTTTGTGAATTATGAGTAGTTAAGTAAAAGGTGATGTATAGTCATAGAATGTACAGCAGCTGTGAAAAAGAATTAGGGATTTTTTTTTTTGTCGTCAATGTGGTGGCTCACACCTGTAATCCCAGCACTTGGGAGGCAGAGATAGGAGGATTGCTGAGTTCGAGGCTTGCCTGGGGGGCTACATAGTGAGCTTACATAGGACCAGTCTGAACTACAAAATGAGACCCTGTCTCAAAAAAAAAAAAAGAATTAGGGATTTGTCATGCATTAATGTTAAGATGAGAAAAACAGTTCAGTGGTTTTTAGACATTGTCAGTCTGCTAAATTGATATGATGCTTCCTAGAATATCCTTTCAAGCACTGTTCTGAATCAGGGTTAGCCAAAGGAGAAATTCAGGTGGAGACTATGGAAGGCGGAAATGCCTCAGGGGTATTGAAGTCAGTAGTCAGACAGAGGCAGAGGGGCCTGAGCACACCAGCTGCACCTGCTCTGCTCAGGGTTCGCTCTTTACCTCAGCTCTTCACTTCTGTGACTGACAGCAAACTGCAGTTCACAATCAGTGGCAGCTTTCTTAAGCTGTCCTGTCTAGTATTATGGTAGTCACTGTCAGATGTTAGTTATAGATTTTTAACTCTGTAATTATCTTAAGTTTACCATGTACATGATGTTTTAAAAGATGTATACATGATAAAATGGCCTGAGTTAATTAACTTAATATTAATATAATATTTTATCATTTATGCATATTATTATATATTATTATACATATTATTATACAGTGAACCCTCAAGTTACAACTACCCAGACATATGAACAACTTGGGTTAATTAATGTAATGCAAAATTCATTTACCTCTTGTTATCTATAGTGTGTTCACAGGTAAACACCAGATCTCAGCTGTATTGACTTAGTTCCAACCAGCCCTTAGAAACTCATCAAGTTCACAAGTCAAGGGTTCACTCTATTACCTCACATGCTTTTTTTTTTTTTGTGGTAAGAACACAAAGACTCTCTTAGCATTTTCTTATTTGTTGCTGTCACTGTTTTGGGGGGACAGGGTCTTGCTATGTAATTCAGGCTGGCTTTAAACTCACTATGGAACCCAGGCTGGTCTTGAACTCGTGGCATTCCTTCTTCCTCAGCCTCCTGAGCGCTGGGATTACAGGAATGTGCCACCATGCCCAGCATTTAGCAATTTTCAAGATTGTAATACACTGTTGTTAATTATAGTCACCATATTGTATAACGGATCTCTTGAAGACACTCTTTCTAAAGGGAACGCTGTATCTTTTGACATTAACATTTTCATAACCTCCCACATGTTGCTAATTAAATTTAACATAATGAGAAATTGAGTTCCCCAGTCATACTATCCACATTTTAAGTGCTCACAGCCACATTTGATCAATGGCTATGTGTATAGTGGACAGGGTAGAAACGATTCCAGTATAACACTAAGTCCTATTTAACAGTGCGGAAGAATGTATTTCTCATCCAGCCTTACATCGTCATACCTTAAAAATTGGATGTGCTTGAATTTCCAGCTTCCTTGGCAAGCTTTTGATTTGTCCGCTTGTGCCACTGCTTTGAAATTATTACCTTTTGCTGATTTTCCAAGCTCCCTTGGCCAGATTCTTACTTCTTTGGTTTCAGCTACCACTTTATAAGGTCTAGTTCCCATAATAAATCTTTTATTCCATAATATTCTGTAATACAGTTGTTTCCCTAACTGTATCCTGACTGATACAAAAATATGTATGGTATGTTACTATTTGTACAAAAAGAGAATAATATGTATTCATATTTGCTTATGAATGCATATATTATCCTGGCAGGAGACATAAGAAATGAAAAAGAGTGCTTACTGATGCAGGAGAAAAAGAATAGCTGGGGGGAGGGCATAAGAATAAGATTTCTCCACCCCAAGCTTCTTTTATACTTTAGAAGTGGGTCTTATGAATATATTGTCTATTCTAAACAAGTGAGAACAATTAATATGCAACCATAATATCTTCTAAGAGCAATGAAAAAAACCCCTAGAAAATATAAAAAGACCACAGCAGTTTTCACAGACATGCAGTTTTAACCTGGTCAACTATAAACAGGTATTATATTTCTGATTTTATATGTATATAAATTCCCAGGAGACTCATAGGTCTAAGCTTTATTTTGTTAGGTTTTCCTGACAGGAAAAATACAGTTCCAAGGCACTGTCGTGGTGAAGTACAATCATCCTGAACTCTTGACCTTGAAAAAATCTACTCACATATTTGAGAAATGAAGTTATTGGAAGAGGGAAAATAAATCAGCTAATGGCATAACAACAGGATTTTGGGATAACTGAGGTATGCTTCACTGAAAAGCACTTACACGTTTCTATACATGCCATCAATAATTCCAGGATAGTCAAAGTATAGAAAGACAGCAGACATCCTAATGTAATGGGTATTGAAAATTCTTTTCAGGAGCAACATGGTTTGGGAAGTATTTTGACTATTTGGGTCTCTAACTAAGTGATCGCTATGGTTGGTGTTTGGCTTGTCTGCTCAACTTCTCTCAAATAATTTATATCATTAAGAAGGAAGCAAGATCTTCAGCATTCTCTGCACAGATAAGCAAGAACAAAGACTTAAGTGGTGCCACCCAAAATGATTCTTCTCAGGAGAAAAAGATATTCTCCAGTGATAAGGTGAATATATCCTCTTCCTTTTTGAGAATAGCAGAGAAGGGTTAATTACTTTTTCAACACGGACTTGGTTAAAAAGGCTTTTTGTGCTTCCTATGTCCCTCCCTCCTTCCATTCCAGATTTAGATTTATTATGAAGTGATCAAATTGAGAAAAGAGTTACACCTCCTGTTCCACAGCGAGTGGTCAGACAAGAAGCCAGCTGCAGGCGGCTATGGTTACTCAAAGAATGTGATGGAGTTTGCAGCTAGCCTTGGTATTCTGACATGTCTCCTTGTTCTAAATTGTGGATTAGGTACAAGGCTGTCAAAACTCAAGGATTCATAACACCTACAGACTGCCAACCCCGCATAAACATGGAAGGCGGCTATCTTGGATCCTGGCTGCCCTATGAATGAGCCCTCTATCTTCTGGGCCTGGTGTAGGTGTGTGAAATTACAGTTCACACAACATTCACCAGGTATTTTTAGTTCCAAAGTCCCCATAAACAGGATAACGAAATAAGAGAAATGAATATTAAAAGGGGTCTAGGGGATGAACAGAAAAAAAGGTACTAAATTTAAAAATTTAAAAGGTTCGAACAACTTTAGCTCTTATTAGTTAAAGCAGGTATGTTTTCCCTGTCCCACGTATGTCCTTAGTACTACTCTTCATGATTTGACACCCAATGCCTTTATCCTGCCTTTTTCTTTCCTTCACTCCCGGCCTTTCCTCTCACAAGTGAGCATGTAGGGAAGAGGAATTTGCTTGCTCATTGGAATCAGCCATATCCTTCTCAAATAAGAAATTCCAACTCTTCTCTTATGGTGTTCAACAAAAATAGTGGTGTTGCCTCAGATGCCAGCAACACCTTCCTCAACCAATGACAGGGAGATAATATGTAGTGAACAAAATTCAAATCTGTTTTATACTTTAGAAAAAGACTGTCTTTATTTTTAAAATCAGAGAAGACAAATTATAGACAATATTATTTCAGTGTCTGAAAGAGGATATCTAGAGGCACAATTTCTTGTTGGCTGATAACAGAACAGAGTATTTTGATGTGTGAATTTAAATACTAAAAAGTTAAAAATGCTACTGAATTTACTAAATTTTATCCTTCACAAATTACAAGCTTTTGACTTTTGCAAACTTCATATTGTAATCTGCCCTTACAGAAGCTGGGTACATTTGCACCCAGCAAAGATACAGATAGAGATAGATACAGACAGATCTAGATACAGATAGAACTAGATACAGATAGAACTAAGAATTGTTAGACTCAAATCACCAAGGAATCAAATTTCCCACATTTTTAGTTTCTATCTTACCATTCTTTTTTTTTTTTTTTTTTTTTTTTTTTTTTTTTTTTTTTTTTTTTTTGCTTTTTGAGACAGGGTCTCGCTTTGTGGTTCAGGCTGGCCCTGAGCTCACTATGGTGCCCAGGCAAGCCGCCGCCAACTCAGCAATCCTCCTGTCTCTGCCTCCCGAGTGCTGGGATTACAGGCGTGAGCCACCACGTCCGGCTTTGTGGTATGCAGTGTTGATTGTTGGTGGGCGTGAGTCTCCACGCCCAGCATTATATGTGGTCACCGGGGATCGAACTCAGGGCCTTGCGCTTGCGAGGCAGGCGCCGGAACCACTGAGCTAACCCTCCGGCCCTATCTTACCATTCTTTATTCAGCTTGGGAATACCCTTATTTTAAAAAACCAAAACATTTATTTTTTTTTAAAAAACACAGCATTAAGACAAATGGTTGATGTTAGTCATTGTTAAAGTATCTTTAGCTTTTGACCCGTACTTTCTGGAAGCTCATGTCTTAACATTCCTAATTACATTTTATACTAAGTCTCAAAGTTTAGAATGCCATCATGCAATAGAAAATCTAAATAGAATGAACTCTCGGTAATTCATACAAACTGAGTAAGGTACACTTCTGTTTTTTTTTTTTTTTTTTTGAGACAAGGTCTCACTTTGTAGTTCAGGCTGGCTCTGAGCTCACTATGTAGCCCAGGCAAGCCTCGAGCTCAGCAATCCTCCTGTCTCTGGCTCCCAAGTGCTGGGATTACAGGCGTGAGCCACCATGCCAGGCTCCCACTTTCGTTATTTTAGAGAATTTACAGCTCAAGAATCAGGAAATAAATAAGAAAGACATCAGCATAGCTAATATACAGCAGATATGTTTTGTGTGTTCAGTTATTACAACTTAATATAATCTGATTCAATAATGTCCTGCTATTTAAAGGATACTTTCTATGCTTTTTCCTAGTTAGTTCCCTCTCAATGTGCTTGAATTGACATGATCTCTGAACAACCAAAATGCTACCCAATTAACTTGTTTAATCCATTCTATGTATTAGTGTAGAATGACCACTTGGGTCAATGGAGAATACAAGGTTACAGTGCCTTCTTTCAGGACATTTTCCAACAAAGAACAAGCAGAATTCTGAGAAGACATCAGTCACATCTGGTTGACTGGGAGTCAGAGAAAGAAAGAATAGGATCATTCAAAGCATCATGGAAAAGCTGACACTGATGATTAAGACACGAGAAATGAGAGGGTGAGGAAGGGAGAAAGAGAAAGGCATCTTTGGCAGAATAAAGATGAGCTAAAACTGAGAGAGCATGGAATAGGGAACAGTTCTGAAAACACCCAAGGAATATGTGGTGGAGGAAAAGCGAAAACATGTAAAAGGGAAAAAGAGGGCCGGAGGGTTAGCTCAGTGGTTCCGGCACCCCTGTCGGGCAAGCGCAAGAACCTGAGTTCAATCCCTGGTAACCACATATAATGCTGGGCGTGGAGACACGCCCACCAACAATCAACACCACATACCACAATGCCGGACGTGGTGGCTTGTGCCTGTCATCCCAGCACTCGGGAGGCAGAGACAGGAGGATTGCTGAGTTTGCAGCGGCTTGCCTGGGCACCATAGTGAGCTCAGGGCCAGCCTGAACTACAAAGCGAGACCCTGTCTCCAAAAAGCAAAAAAAAAAAAAAGGGAAAGAGAAAATTTATTAGGTAGATTAGACCAGATTAAAGAGTTATTTAAAATTTAGGTCTTCACGGGCTTTTTAGCATTCATACTGGATTCTGGGATTAAAAGAAAAATTTTAGTACTTTGCTGATCATGAACTTTCTGGCACTAAATTTGTTTTTATTTTTAAAATAATATATTAAACTGTATATGCCTATAGTTGTAGCTACTCAGAAGCCTGAGGCAGAAGGATTACTGAAGCTCAGAGTTCAAGCCCAGCCCCGGCCAACATAGAGAGACATTGTTTTTCCCCCCAGAACCCCTAAAGTGATTATTGAGTTCTTCAGCTTAAAATGTGCACCTCAGGCAAGCATCTTATTTTTTTCTTAGGATTATTATTGTACAAAGAGTCCCCAACTTAAAAATTTTCAAGCATACAGTAGCTTGAAAGCAATCCTCCATCAGTAGAAAACACACTCTGAATTCTGATCCTTCCCCAGGCTCCTGAGACGTGGTATGATACACTCCTGTCGTGCTGGGCAGTGGCCCTGACCTGCACTTTCCAGTCAGACACATGACTGTGACAATAACAACCAATATCCTATAGTGTGCCAAGTTACTGGTTTTTAAATACTGTGTTGGTATTTTTGCAACCCATCATGTCTATAAAAGGCCCCTTTGTGTGCACACGTGACATATTCAATGTTTTTTTCTAAAACAAAATAAGGCTTTGTATTAAATGATTTTGCCCAAATTGAAGCTACTGTTGTGCATATGATCAGGGTAGATTAAGTTAAGATGTAATGCTTGGTAGATTAGTTGTATTAAATGCATTTTCAGTTTACACTCATGTCAGTTTATGATGGGTTTATTAAGCCCAATGTTAGGCAAGAAGCAACTGTATAATACTCTCAGATTGCTGAATCTGGGCCATCAAAAAAAGAAAAACAAAACCCCAAATTAAAATCTGTTACAATGTTTAAGAAAAGAAAGCTCATTACTTATTTTTAAAAGATTTATCTTATATTACTTTTATTATTTTTCTGTGGTAGTATTAATCAATCTCATGGCCTTTCACACATGGGGCAGTGTTCTGCTACGGTGCTACTTTTCATTCACCTTGCATTATTGTAATCATTATGTATGGTGCTGGGGGTCAATCCCAAGGTTTTGTGCATGCTGGGCAAGTGCACTACCACTGAAGTATGTTCCAATTCTTTTGTATTATTTTAATTTTACAAAAATAATGTGAATTTTTATATTATTATATGGATCAATATGTATGGGGGATTAAGTAGGACACTTATTTATATGAAACAAAGTAAAAATCCCAGATAATAAAGCATTCCAGTATCTGTAGACTCTAAGTGGTCCCGCCAAGTGCCATGGCTTTTTTGTTCGTTTGTGGAGACAGCATCTTGTTTTCTAATTCAGGCTGGTCCTAAACTCACTATGTAGCCCAGGCTAGCCTTGAACTCGTGTTGTCCTCCTGCTTCTGCCTCCTGCATGCTGGGATTACAGGTATGCATCACCGTGCCCAGCCCTTTTTTGTTTTGTTTTTGGGACAGGCTTTCTCTATGTAGTTCAAATTGGCCCCTCAAGTGCCATGAATTGAATGCACTTTTCAAATGAAATAGAGTCTATTTGTAGGTAAAACTTTCTGTATTCTATAAATATTGTCTGTTTCTCAATGTTACCCAGGGAAAAATACAGCCCCTTCTAAAAGCCCTTTTCATACTTCTGTGAGCTCATTAAGGCTTCTCTTTTACCTCTCTTTGGTGGCCGTACATGATACGTTAGGTCATTAATGACCAACTTGAAGTCATCGAGGAGGAGGAGGTCTATCCCTGTTGAGGCAGCAACTCGAACGCCATCTGTGAAAATTTAAGTAAAACCTGTCATATGTCCATAATTATTCAAGAATAGTTGGGAAAAAGTAATCCTCAATATAGATTCTCTAAAATTATCCCTTCTCTTTTAAATTTCGGTTAGCTTTTCACTTCATTCCCCAGTTTTATGCTGAACAAAGTTTAGATTATCTGAAGTTGTTTGCTTTCAAAAAGGGCTCAAATCTGAAGATTCATCAAAATGTTTTTTGGGCCAGAGATTCAGCTCAGTGGTTCTGGCCCCTGCCTAGCAAGTGCAAGATCCTGAGTTTGACCCTTGGTAACCACATACAATACCGGGCATACTGACTCACATGTACCAGCAATCAGTATCACATAACAATGCCGGGTGTGGTGGCTCACACCTGTAATCCCAGCACTCAGGAGGCAGAGGCAGGAGGACTGCTCAGTTTGAGGCTTGCCTGGACTGTATAGTGAGTTCAGGACCAGCCTGAACTACAAAGTGAGACCCTGCCTCAAAAAAAAAAAAGCTTTTCCTGGAACTGTATGAACAAGTTAAATAACTGCTGCTCATAGATCTACAGGTAGCAGATTAAAATCCAATGTTATCAGGAGAGTGGTGTGAATTTAAGACTTGTTGTGTGATGGAAGATGACTGTATTTAAAACAAAAAACAAAACAAAATAAAACAAATGTTTCCCAATATACGGCACTTTCCAGTACAGTTACAGATTAACTGCCAATTAATTCAGTAGGGATGGACACTAAAGTAAGCAAAGGACACCAATCTTGTCTACTAAGTATATTTTGAATGAGTTTGAATATTTGAAGCCCAGAAACAAATACTTAAAGCACAAAAATGTGGCAAGCGTTGACACCTGGTGAATCCAGGTGAGGGTAAAAGGTACACACTGTACCAGTCTGTCAAGTTTCCTCTAGGTGTGAATTTTTTTCAGAGTAAAAATAAAAAAGAAAAACAAAACAAACTTAAGGCACTTAAAAAAATAAACAGATGTCACATCAAGTGGCAATTTTTAGTACTTTTTTTTTTTTTTTTGAGACAGGGTCTTGCTTTGTAGTTCAGGCTGGCCCTGAGCTCACTATGTAGCCCAGGCAAGCCTCGAACTCAGCAATCCTCCTGCCTCTGCCTCCCGAGTGCTGGGATTACAGGCGTGAGCCACCACTCCCGGCACTGTGGTATGTGGTATTGATTGCTGGTGGGCATGAGCCACCACACCCAGCATTATATGTGGTTACTGGGAATTGAACTCAGGACCTTGCGCTTGTGAGGGTGAGGCAGATGCCGGAACCACTGAGCTAACCCTCCAGCCCTTTAGTACATTATTTTATTTAGTGCCTTATTGGACTTTCTTTTCATATCATAGACTCTACTTTGGTAATCATTTATGTGAAAAACCCAAGATCTACAGAGAAGTTCTTATATTTCATACCTCTAGAGACAAAGACTCAGCTACTAGAAAAATTTATTCTACATAAAAGGTAGTGATAAAAGGTCTCAATGATAAAGATGCAACTGATTGCTTATCCTTGCCCATGGCATTACATGAGGAGCTTTTGAATGAGAATCCCTAAGTATATACCTTTGCTAAAACTCAACAATTATATCCTGAGAACCACTGGGAGAGAAATCACTTTCTCTTGTAGAATTTACTAAGTGAAAAAATGTTTCCTAAAGTTAAACAGCATGATATCCTTTTTATTTGGACTTAGTTAATCTATTGGAACATTATATATACACATCACAATTACACTCAACATTGAGAATTTGTACCACTATATGACATTACTTCTCATTTTTCTACTTCCCCTACCCACCTTTCAACCCTCCACCCCTTATACACAAGCGTTGTTTCCTTTTTTTTACCATCAATTTTTTTCTTTCCCCTCATTCTTTGAATATTTACTACTTCACAATATCTATCATGCATTCTAGAACTCATTTACATCTTCAGTTTCTCATACTGGAGAAAAGTTATGATATTCACAGATCTGTGACCTATTTCACTTTTGAGTGATGCTTTTACATCTTCCTCAACAGCATGATATTCTTTTGCAGTGACCCTTTACATGTATGTGTGTATGCTGGTCTTAAAACAGTTTGGGAGAAGAGAGAGGTAGGTGAAAATTAAAAATGAAAGTGACTATACCTGGTGAATAGATTGCAACTCGATCAATTCCCCGATCCTCTTCTTGCAGCTGTTTTAAAAACACACCCACAGAGTCGGAGATGGGTTTGAGGGTGAACTGGCAGCGCTCACGCCGGGATGGTAGCCTCACAGATATCACAGGTAACCCGTTTTGGTAAACCACTGTCACATCTGAATGAAAAAACCCCACAAACATATGAGAGTTAGATTTTATTATAAATTAAAGCCATAGTTTTGCTATGTGCTCTGGAGGTTCATTATTATAGTAATTATTACCATATTATATTAAATATACTATATTAATATAATACATAATATTAACTTAACCTATTAAAACATTTTCAAAGAAGGCTTAAACACCCTTTTGCTTTAGTTGATGCTGGCTTAGGGAAGATCAAACAAATGAAAAGAATTTATTGTTCAGATATGAAAAAACAGTTATATTACTCTGAATAGCGGGAGGGCAGGTGTCCCAGGGGGACAAGGCAGGGTTCTTGGTACTGGTGAGTCCAAGTCCTGCTTCCATTTGGCAAGGCTGACTGAAGAGCCGCAGCCTGGAGGAGGTCTCGGAATGCAGAGCTTTCGAAAATCCCCAGGATGGCATCTTCCACAAGTACACCAGTGAAACTCTGACTCCGGGACAATCAACTCATATTTCTAGTATCCATATATCTAGTATGTTATATCCAACTGGCCTGATAATTAAACATTCCATATACAACACTGATGTACTATGATATAATTAAAACCAATTCCTGTCATATTCTCTCGAGTGACTTCCTGAGATTAGCTAAAAGCCAAATCTCAACTTTGGCAATTTTATAACAAAAATTCAGATTCCCTGAAGACTTCTTCTTTGTAGTTCCTTCCTCTCTGGAGGAAGGATATGAAAAGAAAGTAAAATGAGGCACACATTTTAGCAGGGTTACGGTTCACAAACTGATCTTGGTTTCTCTCTCTCTCTTCTTTGTGCTGGAGCTTGGAAGCTCCCAGAGTGTAAGCTGAGGCAAGGCGGGAGTCAGCACATGCGCTTCTCTTCTCCTGAGGATCACAGGAACATGCTCCCACGTCTGAGATGCTTATTTCAAATATTCTATGTTCTAGTTGATTATGAAATCCCCATAACAATTACTATTTAATGGATACATGATCTGAATCCTTACATAAAAATTAAAAGTAACATCCCAAATCTCTATTGCCTTTGTCTTTCCAAAGGCACAGTCTATGCTTCTTAAGAATAAGTCAAAATCACATGAACTAATCCATAGTGTGTAGTATCTAGAATTTACAACATTTAAACATATTTGAAAAATGTGTTACTTTCTTTTTCTAAGAGAATACTCAGCAACCAAACCAATGTTCAGACCCTCTAACATGTGAATGTTTCTCTCTCTGCTGTAGGCAGTAATGCTGATTGGGTTATAAATGTAGATGGTTAACTTATTCACCTGGTACTTTTACTCCAATTATGTGTTTTCTGTATGTGGAAGAGACTAACTCAGATCTCTAGAAATACACAAGAATGAATTTAAGTGAAAGCTAGAAATCTTTGATTATTAAACATCTAACATTTCAAAGATTTCACTAAAACAGTTTTACAAGTAAGTGCCTAGGGGTTACTGCTTTAAAATAACTGAAACAAAGTCAACAAAGAATATGAAAGTCTTGTGCATCCAGTTTAACTTCTTCCTTTAAAAAACATGAAGTCTTTCAAAGGAATGCAAATGAAAGGCTAGAGAAACTCTGCATGGAATAATATATTTCTGAGCTGGCAAACCTTTATTATAATACTTTTTTGAAATAAACCTCCAGGTCCTTTTCTTTCCCACACGCTAGATTGTAATATAAACATTAGGTTTCTTGGTTTGTAACCAAAGAAGAATATTGCCAAAATTCCTCAAATTTAAGAATATATAATATAAAGAGCTAGTTAAAGTGAATGTTCACAATGGGCATTTACAATAAAAACCACTGTCAGCTACTATTCTCTACATATAAATATTCTTTTAAAGTGTAAATTATATTCAGTGGCTCTTTGGTTAGAATTTTTGATCTTTTGCTTTTATGTCCCTATCAATATAATAAGAAATAAACTAAATAAATATGTTATCAACAGTGTGCTTCAAAGAAACTCAGAAGCTATAGGGCATCTGCCATGAGTGCTGGGAGCCAGAATGTGACAAACTGACTTAGCGTCAAAACAAAATGCTATGAAACTGTACAGATTAAGGAGAGTAGTTGCAGAAACTATAAACATTTAAGATTAGGGGTTTATTTTTCTAAATGCCTTTGAGGTACCAGTAGAAGACAGATGCTCTCAGTTGAGTCCAGCCTGAGGGGCCAGAAGGTACTACCATACTCAGCCCAGGAGTGGCCTTGCTGTGGGGCTTGGTAGAGGCTGTACCTCCTTACGCTGTCCACACAAATCTGTACTAAAAGGCAAGAGGTTTGTACGATCTGAAGAAAAGTCAGAATACACTTCCTTATTCTAGTGTGATCTGAATGAAATGGAGTGGTCTCTGGGACCTGGAGCTGAAGGCCAAGAAAAACCTAGGCAAAATAAGAACTATTCCTTAAAAGTCTAGTAGAGGAACGACAGGGGAAACCAGAGAGGGGAATGTCCTGGACAGACGGCTCGGCCAGCATGGCATGCTCAGCCGCGTGATACAGGAGCAGACACAGGAGACTGATCCCACGCTGTGCAGGGTAAATAGGTGTTGAATACCAAAAACAAAAGCCAAGGTCACATCACAGGGAGACATGCACTAACTATAGAGAGCACCATAGGAGTGACAGAGTTTTCTACCCTAATTGATCTGTAACCCTCAACACAAAACACTACAAATAGAAGAAAACAAAGCATCAAGAGGGCTCACCAAAAGCCAGTCTCACTGGCATAGAAGGGGGGAACTTCTAGACAAAAAAATAAAACATGAGTGGATAAAAGATTTGAAGAGATAAAAGAAAACACAAATACATGCATGAAGAAAGTATTAAGATGTTCAATGAGCTCAAAGATAGTGTAAATAAGCAGATAAAGGATTCAATTAATAAGCTGATAAGTGAGTTTAAAGATAATACTAATAAACAGCTGAGTGATTAAAGAAGACAATGCAGGATATAAATGACCACTACTGTAAAGAATTATAGATTATAAAAATGAATCAAGCACAAATCCTGGAAATGAAAATCACAATGCAAAGTCATACTAGTAGACATGATCAATCAGAGGATGGAATATTAGAACTAAAAAACAAAATAAAGTCATATCCACTCAGTGATAACCCTCGAACAACAAGAAACCACAAAAGGCTGGCTCAAGAGCTCCTAGAGGACTCTCAAAGAAGAAACCTAAAAATGATCAGTGTTGAGGAAGGGATAGAGAAGGAAACTAGAGGTATTTTTAAAAATGTATTCATTGAAACCATTGCAGAAAACTGGTCAGATTTTAAAAAAATGCTTGTAAAAACCATCAAGAAGGTTTGTTTAGTGTTCAAAATAATGAGTAAAATCTCCTGTAAAATGTATCACTTTTGCTGGGCGTGGTGGTTCACACCTGTAATCCCAGCACTCAGGAGGCAGAGGCAGGAGGATTGCTGTGAGTTTGAGGCTAGCCTGGGCTACATAGTGAGTTCAAGGCCTTCTGAACTATGAAGGAGTATAAAACAAAACATAAAATGTATCACTTTATTACTGTATCTTGAGAACTTATTATTAAAGGAAATTGACAAATGAGAACATGTGGAGTGTTACCTATAAAACTACATGGAACTGAACTTTATATGATAGATGATTGCATTAACTTATAATCTTGTTATTGTCTCTTTCTTTACCCATCTCCCCCTTTAGTAATATTCTGCATCAAAAGCGTAAGATATAATCATATAATTTTAGTGTTAAAAGCCAAGGAAACAACACTTTTTTTCTTTTTTTACATCTCAGGATGACAAAGTCCAACAAGATTTGATAATATTTCTAAATCACACAGTTCTAACTAATATAATTTGGATCTTATTATCTGACTAAAAAATTATTCTTCGGGTCACACATGATTTTAGGCTGCTATATCCTATGGGAATTTTAGCTTTTATCTTGCTATTTTAGCTGCACCTAATGACGTTAACTATTCTCTCACTTCATAAAAAACTTTCCCTTTGGCTTCTCTTGTCCTTCCATTTTTCTGTATAGGTCTTCTAATATTCCTTTCTAGACCACATATTCTTGCTCTGTCCCTTTAAAGTGCTTGTCCTTGGCCTCTGTACCTTTCAATCTGCACTCTATATAGGCAATCTTGTGTCTTTCCAAGCATCAACAACCATGCGACACTGGTGATATTCCAGAGCTACCTTCAACTGTCCACTGGATAATTGGGTTCGCATAAGCATATTCTAGAAGATTGAATTCATTTTCTCTGAACCACATTAGTTCAATGAATAACACTAACAATTATAACTTCTGTTTAAGCCAGAGAATACCTCCTATCTTTGACTATTCTTAGAATCCTAACCTGACATACTTCAAATCTAATCAGTCTTCGTATCTTTTCCTCTATTTTAAGAAATATGTCAAATTCCCACGCCTGTAATCCCAGCACGTGGGAGGCAGAGACAGGAGGATTGCTGAGTTCGAGGCTTGCCTGGACTACATAGTGAGCTCAGAGCCAGCCTGAACTACAAAGCGAGACCCTGTCTCAAAAAGGAAAAAAAAAAAAAAAAAAAGAAATATGTCAAATCCCTCCAAATGTCTGTAATATCACCATTTTAGCCCAGGCCACCATTAATTACTTCTTTATTCTATTGGTTACATTGTAATTAAAGTCCTTACTTCACTCCAGCATGTGGCTCTGGTTCAATTAACCATACTGAGAAGAAAATGACTGTCTTGAAGTTGATAGTTGCTGTTTATCATTATCATCCATGATATACACATAAATACACACATATAGGAAGGCAGGCAAAGACACACTCAGGTACACACACACACACATGCATATGCACACAAACATACATACACTGCTTCAATGAATAATATATAGTGTTGGAATAGCTTACCTCCAATGGCTTTCTACGGGTTCTCTCATCATTAGAGCTCATGCCCTAGTGCAGTTACACTCTACAGCGAACTGGGCTGGCTTGTATAACCATTAGTAACAGGAGAAGTAATGGTGTGCAATTTCCAAGATACATCACAAGAGGCCTTGTGGCTTCTGCCCCACTCTTCTGGCTTATGGACTTGTTCTGGGGGAATCTAGTCATCCTGACAATAATCCTGCGGTCCTATGGAGAGCTCTGCATGAGGAACTGCCGTGCCCCCCCCCCCCCCGCCGCCACACTCTAATATGTACCCACCTTCACATTGAGGCCTCACTAAGTTGCTCTGGTGGGACTTGGAATTTGTGACCAAGTCCTCTGACCACTTCTGCCTCAGCCTCAGAAGTGCTGGGGTAACAGGCATATGCCACCAGGCCCAGCAACTGATTTTAATTAAATCAAATATGCTTTTCAAGCAGAGACAGGAGGATTGCTGAGTTCATGGTGGCTTGTCTGGGCACCACAGTGAGCTCAGGGTCAGCCTGAACTACAAAGCGAGACCCTGTCTCAAAAGCAAAAAACAAAAAAACAACAAAAAACAAAAAATGCTTTTCATAGGGTACCACATGTTAATTAGTACTTATATAACCAAATTTTGTAGGTTTATGTAAAAAACTATTTTCAACAAATTATTATGAAGCTTCAATGATAAAAATTGTAAAGCACATAGATTTAAAATCGTCTTTTAATATATAGTGTTATTAGTTGCTGTTAAATAATTGAACGCAGTGCCTTAGACTGCTTGGCCATCCTGATGGTGGTAAATAACTGTTTTGCCTATGTAAGTGATTCTAGTTCTTTTAAAATGAGTTTAAGAAAATAATGTGTCATAAATGTCAAAGCTTTTGTGTTAAGTAAAAGAACTATTCGTTCTATTTATCTACTTGTATTCTATTAAGAATTAAATATTCTATTTTGGTTTTATAAAAATGAAATCTTCTAATACACTGATTTCAAATTTTTTCTTTAAAATAATACTCTCGTCGTGTGTGGTGGCTCATGCCTATAATCCCAGCACTCTCCCAGCAGGAGGACTGCTGAATTCGAGACTTGCCTGGGCTACATAGTGAACTCAGGGCCAGCCTGAATTACAAAGTGAGACCTTGTCTCCAAAAATTAAAATAAAATAAAATTCCTAATGGTACAACTGTGAAAGTAACCTTAATTATACTTTGATTCTTGACCTAATTGATTTTTGGGGAATAAAAAGCCAGATATAATTCTAAAGTACATATGGTAGAGAACAATAGAAAACTGTGGGCATTGGAATCTCCAGTTTGGAGCCACCTGAAGGCACATTATTGAATACAACAGAACCACAGTCCCTTCACCTTATAGGGTTGCTGAGAAGATTCAGTGAGATGAACATGTCTGGTTTAAAAATTTCTCTTGCTTCTTCTAGCATAATCTCAAATGATGTAGTGCCTGAGAAGAATGTAATATTTCCAATCATTTCTTTAAATGTCAAGAGCATACACATGATTTGTTTCACTGAGGACAAGGAGAAAAGAGTCTTATTTAAATACCAAATACTGACCAGGTTCTGGAGCAGAAGAAATTATTTTTGGTGGGAATATAAAATGGTGTATTCACTTTAGTAGTTTCTTTTTTTTTCTTGAGACAGGGTCTCACTTTGTAGTTCAGACTGGCCCTGAGCTCACTATGTAGCCTAGGCAAGCCTCGAACTCAGCAATCCTCCTGTCTCTGCCTCCCAAGTGCTGGGATTACAGGTGTGAGTCACCATGCCCAGCATTGTATGTAGTTACTGAGTATTGAACTCAGGACCTTGCACTTGCAAGGTAGGCGCTGGAACCACTGAGCTAAATCTCCAGCCCACTTTAGTAGTTTCTTATAAAACCATAGGTTACAATCATGCCCCTTGGTATTTATTTATTCAAAGGAGCTAAAGATTTATATCACACAGAAAACCTGAACATGAATGTTTGTAGTAGTTTTATTCGTAATTGTCAGAACTTGAAAGCAACCAAGATGTTTTTCTGTGACTGAATGAATAAAATGTGGTACACTCAGACAATGACCTATTATGTAGCACTAAACAGAAATGAACAACAAATGCATAAAAGAAATGGAGGAAAATAATTTGTCTTGGAGACAGGTCTTGCTACACTGCCCAGGTTGATCTCAAACTCTTTGGCTCAAACAGCCCCATACCTCTATCGCAAGTAGGGACCACAGGTATATTTAAATCTATATTACTACATGAAACAAGTTAATCAGAAAAGGCTACACACTGCGTGAATCCAACAATATCACATATTGAGCAGTATGACAGAAACAGTAAAGAAAGATCAGTGGTGCTCAGGGGCTTGGGGGAAGGGAAATAAGTAGGTAGAGCACAAAGGATTTCAGGGGCGTGAAATCACTTTAATGATGGTGAACACATGTTCTAATGTGTTTGCTCAAATCCACAGAATGTAAAACGCCAAAGCTGAATTGTGATGTACATTAGGAATCATGGACAATGATGGTGCATCAACAGAGGCCCATCAGCTGTGACGAGTGTACTCTTCTGATGGAGGTGTTGACTGGAGGATGAGCAAGGCACACAGTATATGAGCAATCTCTGCACCTTTCTCACAACGTTGGGACCTGAATCTTTTTAAAAACCAAAGTTTGCTTAAGGAAGTGTAAGTATACGAGCTAATTTGGTGTTTCTCAGTATTTTTGGTTAATTAACCTCTGAAAATTGATGAAGCTAGGGATGAACTCTGCTCTTACCCTGATTTTGAAAAGATTCAAACAGTTTATACATAAAAACTTATATATAATTGGGCCGGAGGGTTAGCTCATTGGTTCCAGCGCCTGCCTTGCAAGCACAAGGTCCTGAGTTCAATCCCTGGTAACCACATACAATGCTGGGCATGGTGATTCACGCCCACCAGCAATCAACCAGCAATCAGCACCACCTACCACAGTTCCAGGCCTGGTGGCTCACACCTGTAATCCTAGCACTCGAGAAGCAGAGACAGGAGGATTGCTGAGTTCAAGGCTTGCCTGGGCTACATAGTGAGCTCAGGGCTACCCTGAACTACAAAGTGAGACCTTGTCTCAAAAAAAAAAACTTATACATAATTAATTTTGTTGCATTGGAAGTCTATTTCTTCATAACATCATATTTTAAAAATAAATGCTTACAAAAACAGAAGTATTTTTTCTCATTTTTAAACTAGCGATAATGGAAATTTCTTGGATTTTTAAAAAGAAATAAATCAAAGTGCACAGATTAAAAAGAAAATGGATTTTAGTTCTATACCAAAGAATGCTTCAATCACAAGGCCTGCTTATAATAATGAGGTCATACATGGGCCTAGCTTTGGAACATGATGAGATGACTCTCATCTTTGATAACTAAAAAAGATCGTGCCTTCCTGTTTTGATAGAAAGAAGCAATGAAATCTCTGAGAAAAGTATGTGGTAACAAACATAATCAGGGCTTTGACACCTCTTTGCCAGAAGCTGCTAGGCTAAGGTTAGGCAAGAAACCTAGGATTGTCTATGATTATTAGAACTGAATTTATATTACTGCTTTAACATGACATCATGAGTGAAAAGACTGCAAGTCCAAGTTTCAATTTTGAGGTTGTCTAAGTGGAGGCAATCTTTAAGAGCTCTGAAGTCCATGCCTCAGAGATGCTAGCAGAAGTTTTCATTCATGAGTTGTCTGCAGGGATACTTCTGTGTACTTACAGCAGTGTAAGGATACATAAAATCCTAAGGGTCCTCAAGTAAAAAATACATTCTTCCTGTACTAATCATTTTTGTCTTAAAAAGCAAAACTCTTGTCAAAGGCTTAATCAAGGGAAGAAGAATTTTGGATTTTGATCCTTTCTGGTGATAAAACCCTTGTTCTCATGAAATTGACTACTTGTGTGCTAGGAAGCTAGATTCATTCATTAAGCCTGTTGGAAGAGTCTTCAATGCCATTATATGCCAGTGGGGAAAAAAGCGATGCAGAGCTGCCTTCTCTTCCAAGGCAATGATATTAAGTGTCCATATTACTAAATTTGGAAAATGTACCATCTCTGCAGAAAGTGCCAAGATCTTCCTTATAGGCAAAAAAACCCCCCAAAAAAACCCAAAACAAAAAACTTGATGTGGTTATTCTGGCAAAGAAATGTAATACTTTTTCAAAGATGCTAACAGCTATTCATGTTAACAGTCTTTCTAATTTCCCCAAGATAATCATATATTAGTGATTTTGAGAGGGCGTGTGTCAACATGCAAATTAACAGACAAAAACTAGGAACTAACTTGCAAAATCAGTTGTTTTGTCAAGTTGCTTTAATGAGAGAAACTGAAGATAGTTCTCTTAAAATGTACTTTAAAACACTGAAGCCGGGCCTGGTGGCTCACGCCTGTAATCCCAGCACTCTGGAGGCAGAGACAGGAGGACTGCTGAGTTCGAGGCTTGCCTGGGCTCCATAGTGAGCTCAGGGCCAGCCTGAACTACAAAGCAAGACCCTGTCTCAAAAAACAAAAACAAAAACAAACCACTGAAAAAAAATATGATGGCAATCCTTAGATGGATTGCATCACCTGCAGTTTAACACAAAAGTGCTTCTAGTCCAAGCTAAGACAGTTTAATCACTGTCAGTATATAAAGCTTTCCAGTCTTCGGTGGCTGCTTTTCTTGGCAATGTGAAGAGTCAGCCTTACAGGATCTTCCTAAGGGGTTTCTGGGGTGGAACAAGTTCATCTAGGTTTGGGTACACTCTCAAACTGAAATTTCCACTTACAAAAGGTTAAATCCAAACCATCATTTATATATTTTTTCAAATGAGAAAACATGAGGTTTTTAATTTTCCCAGTTTTTCAGTTAGGTTAGTAAAAATTCTGCTATAGTAAAACACGGAGGCTCTGAGTCCTGTCACCATTGGTGATTAAGTAGCTTCACTATTTTCATTTCTCTTTTTCCCCAACCCTTTTAGAAGTTGTAATGAAAGATGTATAATGATGGACCATCCCTGTGCCCTCAAAGATGTAGGGCGGGGCTGGGGCATCTATCTGGGTCCTCAAACCATTCTCACACCTCAGGCCAAGAATTTATAAATTTAAAAAAATTAAAATAATTTATAAATTATATTCAGGCTGATTAAAAAGATGTTTATCTTTTTATCATTAAACAGGAGTTTTCAGTGACTTTCATTACTAAAAGTATTTGTCTTGATATAATTTTCATAAGGAAATCTTTAGTTAAGGTGTCTTTAGTTAAGTGTAAAATAAATGCAAATCTACCATAATTCTTTTTTAAAAATTATTTATTTATTTATTTTGAGGCAGCGTCTTGCTTTGTAGTTCAGACTGGCCCTAAACTCACTATGTAGCCCAGGCAAGCCTCGAACAAAGCAATTCTCCTGCCTCTGCCTCCTGAGTGCTGGGATTACAGGCTTGAGCCACCAAACCCAGCATTTGTGGTATGTGGTACTGATTGCTGGTGGCTGGTTGCTGGTGAGTTACCACATCCAGTATTGTTGTATGTGGTTACCAGGATCAAACCAGGGACCTTGCACCTTCTAGGCAGGTGCTGGGACCACTGAGCTAAATCTCCAGCCCTATAATTCTTTTTTTTTTTTTGAGATAGGGTCTCACTTTGTAGTTCAGGCTGGCCCTGAGCTCACTATGGAGCCCAGGCAATCCTCAAATTCAGCAATCCTCCTGTCTCTGCCTCCCAAGTGCTGGGATTACAGGCATGAGCCACCACACCTGGCACTGCGGTATATGGTACTGATTGCTGGTGGGCGTGAGTCACCACGCCCAGCATTGTATGTGGTTACCAGGGATTGAACTCAGGACCTTGCACTTGCAAGGCAGGTGCCAGAACCACTGAGCTAAATCTCTGGCCCTCCAGCCCTATAATTCTTAATATAGGAGTAAATGGGTTAGATTACACTTCTGAATAAAGAAATCAAAGGCAGCTAAATAAGACTATTTTCTTGTACTTTTTCTAGCTCATTTTTCACAGTTTCCCATCTTCCCTTGAAGACATGCCCAGTTTATATAAGTCAATTATTCTAACTTTTTCAAATTAAGGTATGTTTGCAGTATAGGATAGTGATGCTCGTTTTGAGGAACTGGTATATATGCATAGCCATATACCTGGACATCTGTAGTCCTCTCCCCAGTCCCCATCTCCAAAAGTCTGCTTTCCAGTTTCCTATCATGTCTCCTTTATTTTATTTGTATTTTAGCCTTCTCATATAAGATAGACCACGTGATACTGTGTCTTATTTCACTTAGCATGAAGGTATCAGATTCCATCTGTTTTCCTGTAAATGATATTGCTTCACTTTTCTTTATGGTACATATATATGTATGTATGTGTGTAGCTAAAGATGTTGGATATTTTTTCATGTCCTTGTTGGCCATTTGTATTTCTTCTAATGAGAAGTGTTAATTAGTTCATTTGCTCACTTTTGTTCAGGTTGTTTGTTTGAGGTTAATTTTTTTACTTATTTATATATTCTAGATATTGGTCCTCTATCAGAAGAACATCTAGGAAAATTTTTCTCCATTGTTGTAGGTTGTCTTTTCACTCTACTGATAATTTCCTTTGCTGAGGAAATTTCCTCTGCTTTTTAACTTGATGTTAGTTCAACTGCTGAATCTTTCAGAAAGTCTTTTCTGTGCCTATGGCTTCCTTTTTACGATCCAACAGTTTCAAAGCATCTGTATTTATATCTAGATCTTGGATCCATTTTTATCTGATTTTAGTACAGGGTGAGAGATGGGGATCAAGTTTCAATCCTCTGCACACGGACATGCAGTTTTCAAGAGGTTATCTTTTTTCCAACATATAATTTTGGACTCTTTGTCCAAAAGGAGGCTATCTTTGCCCAAAAGACGCTATCTTTTCTCCAACATATAATTTTGGGCCCTTTGTCAAAAATCAGATGCTGTAGGTGGATGGAATTATTTCTGTACTTCTTATTCTACCTTATCAATCCACATGTTTGTTTTTGTGGTAGTAGCACATTGTTTTGTTACCAGAGCCTTGTAGTAACCTTGGAATCAGGTATTATGATACCCCTAGCTTTGCTTTTATTGTTCAAGATTGTTTTGGATATTTTAGGTCTTTTCTGATTGCAGAAGAATCTTATAATTGGTTTTCCTCCTGTTGTGAAGATTGTGTTTTGTTGTTATTATTGTTGTTGTATGAGATAGGGCCTCGTTTGGTAGTTCAGGCTTGCCCCTGAGCTCAATATGTAGCCCAGCCAAGCCTTGAACTCAGCAATCCTCCTGCCTCAGCCTCCCAAGTGTTGAGACTACAGGTGTGAGACACCACGTCTGGCACCATTGTATGTGTTTACTGGAGATCAAACTCAGGACCTTGTACTTGCTAGGCAAGCACTGGGACCATTGAGCTAAATCTCTGGTCCAAGATTGTTGATTTTTAAATAGAGATTACAGGGGCCGGAGGATTAGCTCAGTGGTTCCGGTGCCTGCCTCGCAAGCCAAAGGTCCTGAGTTCGATCCCCAGTAACCACATATAAATGCTGGGCGTGGAGACACGCCCACCAACAATCAACACCGCATACCATAATGCTGGACTGATGTGGTGGCGGACATGCCTGTAATCCCAGCACTCAGGAGGCAGAGACAGGAGGATTGCTGAGTTCGTGGTGGCTTGCCTGGGCACCATAGTGAACTCAGGGCCAGCCTGAACTACAAAGTGAGACCCTGTCTCAAAAAAAAAAATTAATTAATAAATAGAGATTGCATCAAGTCCAGATTGCTTTTGGTAATATGGATTTTTATATAGGAGAATCCCCAAAGACTTTAAGTAGGTGTAATGTGAACAACTATAATGATTTCACTGTTAATTACCTACATTTGTTTCAGAGAGTTAGCTCAGTGGCACAGCGCCTACCTGGCAAGCCCAAAGTCCTGAGTTTGATCCCCAGTACCAAAAAAAACAACAAAAAAAATCCTTTACACTTGAGCACCTAGAGCACAAAGATATTAAAATGAGAAGTTGAAGACTATGTGTTTTAGATGAGAGGTCTTTAGTACTACCACAATCATTCCATATAGACAAAGCACAATTTCTACAGGGTAAGTACATTTTTCTCTTAGAAATGCTAACTGTGGGCCGGAGGGTTAGCTCAGTGGTTCCGGCGCCTGCCTTGCAAGTGCAAGGACCTGAGTTCGATCCCCGGTAACCACATATAATGCTGGGCATGGTGGCTCACGCCTGTAATCCCAGCACTCGGGAGGCAGAGACGGGAGGATTGCTGAGTTCACGGCGGCTTGCCTGGGCACCATAGTGAGCTCAGGGCCAGCCTGAACTACAAAGCGCGACCCTGTCTCCAAAAAGCAAGAAAAAAAAAAAAAAGAAATGCTAACTGTCACTATTTCCATTTTATGGAGGAGGAAACATGTTTTGAGAAATTGGCTGCTTGTGACTAAGAATTGGTTACCTAGAAGAACTGCAATGAAGCACAGCTTCTACTTGTAGCCTCTAAGCTTATACTCATATAATCTTACAGAAGGAGACAGGGGCAGGGGTATAGGCCTTTGCATCCTCGTTCTAAGACTCCAAAAACAGTTCCCAAGTAAGGGACTAGGGATTCCATAATTTGATATGAGGGAATCTGTTTCATTGTGAAGTTGTATGTAAAATTTTCTATGGGACATATAAATATTCTATATTTACTTTTTATAAAATTCAATTTATTGACACATTATATATACACATCACAATTATGCTCAATATTGAGTATTTGTACCAATATATGACATGACTTAATTCTCATTTTTCCCCTTCCCCTATCCACCTTACAACCCGCTGCCTCTATATACACAAGCTTTATTTTCTTTTTTTTTTTAGTATCAATTTTTGGGACATATCAATATTCTAAAGAAATAGTCTAGAGTTTCAGTAAAATCTTACAAATATTCATGACTAAAAAATCAAGAATCTGTCAGATCATTTTGGTAGGGAGGTTAAATGATTAGATAATCTATGTATTTTATATTCACTATTATAGTCATAACTAGAAGATCTGTCAAGTAACAAGAAGCAATTACTGAGAGGCAGTGTATACAAATATATTCATTAGGTATATAAATATCAAATTAAATGCCGGGCATGGTGGCTCACACCTGTAATCCCAGCACTTGGGAGGCAGAAGCAGGAGGATTGCTAAATTCAAGGCTTGCCTGGGTTACATAGTCTCATATATATGAGACTATGTATCAGCAGTTTCCTATGCTATAATTACCTAGGTACAATTAATTTAGGACTACAAACTAAGAAAAAAAAATTCCTATAATTTGGAGGTAGTAAAGACGCTGAACTACATTAAATAAAATAATTTTGTGCTTCTATTTCTGGATGATGAATATGAGCTGTTTTCTTAAGAAGGGCAAATACTAGTAAGGAATAGGGAGAAATCTTTTTTTTTTTTTTTGAAACAGGGTCTGGCTTTGTAGTTCAGGCTGGCTCTGAGCTCACTATGTAGCCTAGGCAAGCTTTGAACCCAGCAATCCTCCTGTCTCTGCCTCCCGAAAGCTGGGATTACAGGCATGAACCACCACGCCAGCACTGTGGTATGTATTGATTGCTGGTGGCCATGAGTCACCACGCCCAGGATTGTATGTGGTTACTCGGGATTGAACTCAGGACCTTGCCCTTGCGGGGCAGGCACACCATTGAGCTAAATCTCCAGGCCAAGGGAGAAACCTTTTTTAAAAGTTGTTATCCTTTTAGCTTTTGTAAAAATATTGCTTTCAGCTTTTCATGCAGGGTAGGGACAGCCTATTAGCATCGGTGTGTTAGTATAACATTTAGTCAAACCCCAGCACAACTGTACCATTATTAAATTACTGAACTACTTCTATATAGATTGGTACAAAGAGTCACAGTATTCCAATCAAGTGGTAAAATGAACATAAATGACAATGTGAACTTATTTCAAATTAATTGCCACAGAATATCTTAACTACTTGTTACTTGAGTCTCCTGTTTTAGTGTGACTTGGTGATATCACGTATATATGTAACTACTGAATATATACACTAATATGTACTGACATGTAATATATAATAATTTCAAATATTACAAAGGCTAGAAACTTTTGAATGAAAGTGTCGGTTCATCAAATGTTGAGGGGCTTCAGCACTATGATAATAACTTTTTACACTGGGAGACATTCTGTTTACTGGAATTATCTAAGAATGTTACTCTACATTAGTAATGGATGAAGGTAATGAGACACGGGAGTGGAGTAAGCACAGATGCTGACAACCTCCACATGGCTCTGCGTACTGCACCAAGATAGCAAGAGGGGAATGAAATTCCACCCACTGCTCTGGGGTCCCTGAGGAGGAAGGGAGTAGGTGTCATCATTGTTCTCTGGACCTTGGACATGTGAGAAGTCTAGCACTCTGAGTACATATAAAGTCTTGGCTGGGACAATCTGCTCTCTTGCGGCAGCGAAGTAGATTGCTGCTTTTTAACATACGCATTAATTGGTAATATACCAATGTTTAATGTCTTCAACAAACAGAAGAGAAAACCCTCAGCTGTTATTTTTCCTTTTTTTAAAATTCTGGCCTGTTTTTTTTTTTTTTTTTTTTGGAGACAGGGTCTTGCTCTGTAGTTCAGGCTGGCCCTGAGCTCACTATGGTGCCCAGACAAGCCGCCGCGAACTCAGCAATCCTCCCGTCTCTGCCTCCCGAGTGCTGGGATGACAGGTGTGAGCCACCACGCCCAGCATTATATGTGGTAACCGGGGATCAAACTCAGGTCCTTATGCTTGCGAGGCAGGCGCCGGAACCACTGAGCTAACCCTCCGGCCCCTGGCCTGTTTTATCTTTCATCTTTTCCATACTACAAATAAATAACCACAAAAGGATACTTCCTTCAAGTTTCGAGGATTCAGTGGATATGACCAAAGTGTCTATACAATCAGATATCTAAACAGCTTTGGAGAAGGTATCCTAGTAACTTTAGATTCTATACTGACTGAATACAGAGGAGCCTAGGATTTTTGTGATTCATATTCTGGTCTTCTTCAGTCTGAGGTGTCCTTGTAAATTTGTAGAATGCTATTTTAATGGCTGTGTCTATAAATTAATGTTTATAAAGTTGAGATTTGAGCTCTATCAAACTAAACTTTACACAGAAGCAATGTTTTTAGTCAATTTAAATTAAGTGACTTGAAATATAAATGTACGATACCAGGTAGGAGAAATGGCAGTAAAAGGTGTAAGCACATCTCCCCCCAAACACAACCAAAGCTTCAATCTGATTGCCAGTTTGCAATAGTGAAGACAGTGACAAAGGGTTGTATGTGGTCCCCAAGCATGTTTATTCCTTCCCACATGGAAGAGAATTACAGCCCTGCGCCTGAGGGAGGAGCAATTCTGGCTGATACCACAAATGATTGAGAGTGTTATGTTAGATCAGTAATCATCACATGAAAACCCAAAAGGTAGGAAATGCGAGACAGTACTTTTCTAATCTTTACATTAACTATGTCTCTAATTTTAAAATACAAATGAACATTCTTTGATCTATGAAGTCTTAGGCCTGCCTACTTGTTTTCTTCTTGGTTTTCTCTCTATGTCCACTAGTTCCTCATTCAAATTTTATTTCCATTCTTTAACCATTTTCTTTCTGATGTAAAACCCACTTTAAGTGAAAGAGTATAGTTCATAAATGTACACGTCCACTGGAGAATGGAAACACTGCACTAAGGAGGGGGAGAGGGAAGACTTCAAAGATGGGTTTGCCACAACTCACCATCAGAGGGCACAACAGTACTGCAATAGACAACTCGCAAATTCTGCCAGGAAGAGAGCCTCTGGTGCACCTATAAAAACAAAAGTCACATCCACTGTCAGGACAGAACAACGAATGTTATACCCATAAATGTGTGCAGAAAAAAAAAGAGATTGAGCACATAAGCAAAACATATTCTGTGTAAACAAGTTCAAAAATACAGGTGAAACATTTCAAATTTTTAACATGCTGAGATGTTAATGGTGAATTTTGTGGTATTTTCAAGGCTATTTACAAACACGTTTATATTAACATACAGCAGTACAAGTCCAGCATGGTGGCACATGCCTGTAATCCCAGCATATACCAGGCCGGTCTGTGAGTTCAAGGCTGGCCTGGGCTACACAGTGTAGTCAAGGCCCTCCTGAACTAGAGAAACCCTGCTCAAACAAAAACAACCCAAATGAACAGAGAAAGAAGTACAAAAGATACATTAAACAAAATTAGGATACCTAACAAATCTTTTTTTAAACAATTTTTAAAAACAATATTGGTTTTAAGTGCTTTGAGCTCTAAACTTTTTCACTCCTTACTCTTGCTAGCTTATTTAGACCTGCATTTCTTTACTATCTTTAACCAGACAACTACTAGGCAGCAGTTCTATGAATTTACATTACCTGGGTAGTTATAGGGCTTTCTGTTCGCTCTGTTTTTAAAAACTTGGGCAGGCAACCTTAGTCCTTAAGTCTCAGCTGCCACCTTCTTTGGAATGTTAGAAGGAAATCATACACCTGTATCCACCTTTACTATGTCCTTAAAGAGTAGTCTCAGGGCCGGAGATTTAGCTCAGTGGTTCTAGTACCCACCTAGCAAGTGCAAAATCTCTGGTTCAGTCCCTGGTAACCACATACAACAATGCAGGGTGTGCTAACTCACACCAGCAATCAGTACCACATACCACAGTGCCAGGCATGGTGGCTCACGCCTGTAATCCCAGCACTCGGGAGGCAGAGGCAGAAGAAATGCTGAGTTTGAGGCTTGTCTGGGCTACATATTGAGCTCAGGGTCAGTCCAAACTACAAAGTAAGACCCTGTCTCAAAAAAAAAAAAAAAAAGTAGTGTCACTGGGATTATGGATCTGGAATTAGGTCCGCTTAAACTAGGTTTTAAAAAGAATATTGTATTCATTTCTGACTTCCCAAATACTTAACCTTTTTACTCTCCCAGCCCTCAAAAGTATCAAAGAAAAAGAAAGCATTAATTGACTAAAAACCAAAGTGTAAACCTAAGAACTTCTCTTTTTAAAAATTTTTATCTTTATTGGTACATTGTACATACACATCATGATCACATTCAATATTGGGAATTTGTACCAGCATATGACACAATTTAATTCTCATTTTTTTTCCTGTTTCCCTACCCACCACACAACCCCTCATCCCCTAAATACATAAGCTTTTTTCCCCTTGTTTTATTACCATCACATTTTTTTCTTTGCCCTTCATTACTCACTCTTCCACATTTCCCTTTGAATATTTTCTATTTCACTTTATCCATCGTACATTCTAGAACTCATTGACATCTTTAGTTTCTCATACCAAAGAACAGATATGATATTTACACATCGGTGACCTATTTATTTCACTTATAAGTATGGCTGAAGGTACATCCATTTGAGTATAAATGACTCAAACTTATCACTTTTAAGGCAGAGTAATATTCCATTTAATAGAAAAACCATGTTTTCTTTATCCAGTCTTCAGCTGATGGGCATTTGGGTTGTTTCCAAGATTGAGCTGCTATGCACATGTCACTGTGATATGATTTTTTAAAATTGAATTCTTTATTGGTACTTTTATATATAGTTCACAATCATACTCAACACTGGGAAATCTGTACCAGTATATGACAGAAGTTAATTCTTATTTTTACCCATATCCCTACCCACCCCCACCCCTTATATACATGCTATTTCTTTTTCTTTCCAAATCATATTTATTCTTTCCCCTCATTACATTCTCCCACCACATTCCCCTTGAATATTTCCTATTTTACAAAATATATCATACATTCTAGAACTCATTTATATCTACAGGTTCTCATATCAAAGACAAGATATGGTATTTACATATCTGGGATCTATTTATTTCACTTATTAATGTGTCCTCGAGGTGTATCCATTTGCAAAAAAGTGAATGAAACGTCATTCTTTATGGCCAAGTAGTACTCCATTTTATTTAAAAACCACATCTTCTTCTTTTTTTTTTTTTTTTGAGACAGGGTCTCGCTTTGTAGTTCAGGCTGGCTCTGAGCTCACTATGTAGTCCAGGTAAGCCTTGAACTCAGCAACCCTCCTGTCTCTGCCTCCCGAGTGCTGGGATTACAGGTGTGTGACACCACACCCGGCACTGTGGTATGCGGTATGTGGTATTGTTGGTGGGCGTGAGTCTCCACGCCCAGCATTGTATGTGGTTACCGGGGATTGAATTCAGGACGCTGCGCTTGCGAGGCACACGCCGGAACCATTGAGCTAACCCTCCGGCCCAAAACTACATCTTCTTTATCCAGTCTCCAGTTGATGGGCATCTGGGTTGTTTCCAAGATTGGGCTATGACAAACTGAGCTGTTATGAACATGGGTGTACATATGACTTTCAATATGATTCTTTGAATTCCTTTGGGTATATTCCTAGCAGGAGAATGGCAGGGTCAAATGGGACCTCTAATCCTAGTTTTCTGAGGAATCTCCACAATGGTTGTACAAGTCCACAAACCCACCAACAGTGGAGAAGGGTTCCTTTTTTCCCGCAGCCTCACCAGCATTTATTGTTGGTTGATTTTGCAATAGCAGCCATTCTTTGTGGAGTGAGATGAAATCTCAGTGTTGTTTTCCTCTGCATCTCTCAAATGACTAGTGATATTGAACATTTCTTCATATGCTTCTTGCCTGCTTTGATTTCTGCCTCTGAGAAGTGTCTGTTCATTTCCAATGCCCATTTTTGAATTGGATCTCTAAACTTGGGGGACTGATTTGTTTAAATTCTTTATATATTCTAGATAGTAGCCGTTTGTCTGACAAACAGCTAGTAAAGATGTTTTCCCATGTTGTTGGTTGTCTTTTAGTGGTGTCAGGGTTTCTTTTGCTGTGCAGAAGCTTTTTAGGAGGATGAGATCCCATTTGTTGATTCTGCTAGTTCTCATGCTATAGAGGTTTTGTTCATAAAGTCTCTGCCTAAGCCAATGTCTCCAAGAGTTTTATCTAACCTTTTTTGCAGCAGGTTTATTATGTTTCAATGTTTAGTCTCGAATCCATTTTAGTTTAGTACATGGTGAAAGAGATAGGTCTACTTTTAGTTTTTGGCAAGTTAAAGCCCAGTTTTTCCAGCACCATTTGTAAAGAATCTGTCTTTCCTCCATTGAGGATGTTTGGCTCCTTTGTCAAAGATAAGGTGACTTAGTGTATCTGGAGTTGTTTCTGGATCTTCTAATCTATTCCACTGGTCCTCGGGTCTGCTACTTTGCCAGTACCATGCAGTTTTTATCACAGTGGCTTTACAGTAGAGTTTTAAATTGGGGATTGTAATACCCCTGCCATGTTGTGGTTGCCTAGAATTGCTTTTGCTATTCTAGGTTTCTTGTGGTTCCAGATGAATTTTTGTATTATTTTCTCTAGCTCTGTGAAGTATAGCATTGGAATTTCAATTGGAATTGCACTGAATCTGTATAGTAGTTGTGGGAGTATAGCCATTTTGACAATGTTCGTTCTCCCTACCCAGGAACAAGGGATGTCTTTCCACTTTTTAATCTCTTTTTCTATCTCATTTTTCAGAGTCCTATAGTGTTCAAAGTGGAGGTCTTTCACTTCCTTTGTTAGGTTGATTCCTAGATATTTCATTTTTCTGGGTGCTATTGTGAAAGGGATTGCCTCCCCAATTTCTCTTTCAGTGAGTCTGTTGTTTGTGTAGACAAAGGCTGTTGATTTTTGAGTACTGACCTTGTATCCAGCTACACTACTAAATTTGGCAATTAAGTCTAGCAGTCTTTTTGTTGAGTTTTTAGGATCCTCTATATAGAGCATCATATCATCAGCAAATAATGACAGTTTAACTTCTTTCTTACCTATCTTTATTCCTTTTCTTTGTCTTGCCTAATTGCTGTGGCTAATGTTTCCAGCACTATATTGAATAAGAGTGGTGATAGTGGGCATCCTTGTCTTGTTCCTGATCTTAGTGTAAAAGGTTTCAGTTGTTGTCCATTTAGTAGGATGCTGGCTGTTGGTTTCTCATACATAGCTTGTATCAGATTGAGAAAAAATCCATCTATTCCAATTCTCTCTAGGGTTTTGATCATGAGTGGGTGTTGGATTTTGTCAAATGCTTTTTCTGCATCTATTGAGATGACCGTGTGGTTTTTGTCCTAGAGTCTGTTAATATAGTGTATTACATTTATTCATTTACATATGTTAAACCAGGATTGCATCCCTGGGATAAATCCAACTTGATCAGGGAGTATGATTTTCTTGATAATTCTCTGTATTCTATTTGTCAATATTTTATTGAGGATTTTTGCATCAATGTTCATTAGAGAGATTGGCCTGTAGTTTTCTTTTTTGGTTGGGTCTTTCTCTGCCTTTGGAATCAAGGTAATGGTTGCTTCAAGGAATGATATGGGGAGTACTGCTTCTCTTTTGATTTCATTAAAGAGTTTGAGAAGCAGTGGCATTAACTCTTCTTTAAAAGTTTTGTAGAATTCCACAGTGAAGCCATCAGAACCAGGGCTTTTCTTTGTTCGTAGGTTTTTAGTACATTTTCAATTTCACAGATTGATATTGGGTTAACATTTTTATATCACCTTCATTCAGCTCTGGAAGTTAATATGTGTTCGTCTTTTGGGAGTACAAATTTTCAAAATACGTGTTTATCATCCTTTGGACTTCCAATGGATCTGTGGTGATTTCCCCATTTTCATTCTTAATAGCATGGATTTGAGCCTTTTCCTTTCTTTGTTTGATAAGGTTGACTAAAGGTCTGTCGATTTTATTTATCCTTTCAAATAACCAACTCTTGGATTCACTGATTCTTTGTATTCTTCTCTTTGTCTCCATTGCATTAATTTCTGCTCTGATCCTTATAATTTCCTCCCTAGTAGGAAATTGTTTTGCTCCTCTTTTTCTAGTAGTTTGAGGTTCATCATTAGATTGTTAATACTTGAGTTTGCTCTATTTTCTGGGTGTAGGCATTCACTGTTATGAATTTCTCTCGTAGGACTGCTTTCATTGTATCCCTATAAATTCCTGTATGTTGTACTGGGGTTATCATTTAATTGTAGAAACTGTTTGATTTCTTCTTTAATTTCTTTTGTGGCCCATTGGTTGGTCAACAGAGTGTTGTTCAATTTCCATGTGTTTGTGAGGATCTTTGAATTTCTTTTGCTATTCAGCTCCAGTTTCAAGTCACTAGGTCTGACAGTATGCAGGGGATAACTTCAATTCCTTTCCATTTACTTAAGCCTGTTCTGTGAACTAGGATGTGATCTATTTTGGAGAATGATCCAAATGAGCAGCTGAGAAGAATGTATATTCGACTTTGTAGGGTTAAATACTCTGTAGGCATCTATTAAGTGTATTTGTTCAAAAGTTTGGTTCAGCTCAAGCATTTCCTTATTGATTCTTTGTCCAGTCAATCTATCAATTTGTGACAGTGGAGTATTGAAGTCCCCCCTATTACTACTGTATTAGTGGTTATCTGGCTTTTCATGTCCACTAATGTTTATTTTATATATTTGAATGAATTAGAGTTTGGTGCATAGATATTTATGATTGTTATTTTCCTGGATTGTTCCCTGTACGAGAATATAGTGGTCTTCTTTGTCTCTCTTAATCAGTTTGGGTTTGAATTCTATTTTATCTCAGATAGCCACTCCTGCTTTTTTGCAGTTTCCTGGGTCATGGAGAATTGTTTTCCATCCCTTTAAGTCTGTGGGCTTCCTTCTGAATTAGGTGTGTTTCCTGTATGCAGCTGATTGTAGGATCTTGCTTCTTGATCCAATCTGCTAGTCTGTGTCTTTTAATTGGTCCATTGAATCCATTGACATTAATGGTTATGACTGATATCGACAGATTTAGAGCTTCCATGTTTCCCAGTTCTTGGATCTTTTCTTCCTTTTTTTTCCCCTTTTCCATTCAGTTTTTTGTTTGCCCCAGTGAGTTCACTCTGTTGAGTCCCGTGGGTATGGAATTTGCTGTATTTTTTTCCCAAGATGTTCTTTAGAATGTTTTGGAGTGCAGGTTTTTATATTTGTGAAGTTTCTCAGGTATATTTCCCCGTCTATTCTGAAAGATAATTTTGCAGGATACATCAGTCTAGGTTGGCGGTTGTTTTCCTGCAATGCTTGAAATACTTCCCTCCGGCCTCTCCTTGCTTTGAGTGTTTGTGTTGAAAAGTCTTCTGTGATCCTAATGGGCTTCCCTTTGTAGGTGATTTTCTTCCTTTCCGTAACTGCTTTCAGTATTTCATTCTTTTGTTGTATATCTGGAATCTTGATAATTATATGTCCAGGTGTAGATATTTTTATGTCACGGCCTTTTGGAGTACTATAGGCCTCATTTATCCTATGTCCAATTTTTTTCCTATGAAGTTTTCTGCCATTATCTCTGACAAGTTTTTTTTTTAATGTCTTTTACACTGTCTCCTGCTTCCTCAGTGACTCCAATCAGTCTTATGTTATTCATCTTTGAATCATCTAGAAGTTGTTGGATTGATTTCTCATGGTCCCTTGCCCTTTTCCATAGATTATGTCTTTCCTGTTTATCGGCTGCTATCCTGTCTCTGTTTTCATCTCAGAGATGAGTTCTGATTTCCATTTTACTGGATCTGCTTTTGATACCATCTCAAAGAGTCCTGGTGTTTGAGTTACAGTTTGCTCTACTTCCCTTTTCACTGAATTCCCCTGTGGTGGTGATCTCTGTGTCTGGCTTGTTGAACATTTTCTCATTTCTACTCCTTTGTTGTTACTAATGTTATTTGTTTAATTCCTTGCCTGGTGTCCAGGCAATGTTTGTTGCAAGTCTCTTTCTATTATTCAGGACCCTTTGGAAGTGGCACCTTCCTGAGTTGTCCTCCTTGACTCTGAAATGACCCTTGAGAGTTCTCAGTTCTGGCACATCATGGGAGGTATTTGAACAGAATAATCACATTATCTTTGTTACCATAATAAAATCAGTACCAATAACAGTGTTAAACACAGTAAATGAAATGAAAAGTTTTGATAATTTCTATTCTGAAGACTTTGAACTCATGAGTCATCTCTATGTCCACATGCCAAAATTTAGAATTAACCAGCAATGTGTATACAACATGTAGGTCTTACATGTACCTGCAGTACCCTTTGGGAATAAAAGGTCACTGGGGAGTCAGGGAAGTAGGAAGGCAGAAGGAAAATGAAAGCTTAGAAATATGGCTAGCATATTTATAAAGATCACATAGATCTCGAGAACCTCATATATGCCAGAGGGTGACAGACACTAAAGAGACATATAGAAGACAGTACCAACTGAGAGCTGCAAGACCACTAGAGACTTTGCATTCTTTCTTATAATAGTACAGAAGAAGAATTAGGACAGACTGAGAGCCTTTTACTTCTGGATCTTGGTTCTGACTGGGAGACAGGAGAGGGTGTGGGAATAAGAGGTGAAGAGAGGGACCTAGGAGTAGAAGGCAAAACGGAAACTAGTTTCCCTCTTCTGTAAAGATGTAAGCAATTAAGAGGACAGAAAATCAGAAAGTTAAAAAGCTTCAGTACAAGCAAAGTAGGAAATCAGAAAAAAAAGTTATGTCAGAGTGAAGAAATAAAAAGAGTACAACAGCATCAAAATCAGCAACAACAATATACCAAGCTAAGCACATTAGTCAAAAGGAGATATCCCTCAACCTTTACTTTGCCTGGTTTGTCTCAGAGCAAGCAGCTCTGGTGTGGAGTGGGAGCCGGCCAGCAGGCCACTGCCCTGGGTGTAGGTAATGGCGCAGGCCTGCTTGTTGATGAAGATTCCCGGTGAGTGAACTCCCCTGCGCACACTTGCCTAGTCTGTCTCAGTGCAGCTTTTATATGCTTATATCCTTGTGACTGAACAAGTCCATTGAGGCACACAGTCTAGGTTTTTATTGTCCTTCTTCCAACCTTGTGAAGAGAAGATGTGATGAAATCTTGGAGTGAAGAGCCTTCAATGTTCTGCCACCTCTCACTCCTCAAATGGCTCTGAGATATGATTCTTTTAATTCTTTCTTGTATATTCCTAGTAGGGCAGTAGCAGGGTCAAATGGGCCCTCTAATCTTAGTTTTTTTTTTTTAGGACTCTCCACACTGACTTCCATAGAGGTTGTACCAGTCTATATTCCCACCAACAATGGAGAAGGGTTCTTTTTTCTCCACAGCCTTGCCAGTATTTGTTGCTGGCTAATTTCACAATAGCAGCCATTCTTTGTGGAGTGAGATGAAATCTAAGTGTTGTTTTCATCTATATCTCTCAAATGACCAGTGATGTTGAGCATGCTTCTTGGCAGCTTTTACTTCTTCCTCTGAAAAGTATCTGTTCATTTCAGCTGCCATTTTTGAATTGGATCTTTAAATTTGGAGGGACTGATTTTCTTTTAAGCTCTATATATTCTAGATAGTAGGTCTTTTTCTGAGAGACAGATGGTAAAGATTCTTTCCAATTTGCTGGTTGTCTTCTCATCAGAGCTTATTATCTTCCACTACATCAGCCCAAAACAAGTCTTTCAGGACTCTCTGACAATGCATACCTTTACATACTATGGCGTACAACAGATCTGTAATCTTTATGTGAATATCATTAACCTCTACATCCTTCCAGATGAAGAGAGTAGGCAGAAATGTTGAGAGACTGATATTTATTTTTTTAATGTAAATAAATCATTTAAACTTATTCAAGCCATGGTCCATAACTACTTTAATTCTTCTGGTTTAAATCTTTGATTCATTAATAATTACTGTTAGTCAAAATTAAACAGTAGAACTCCAAATAATTTGCCTGAGCAATAACACAGCTGTCCCATGTAGTAATTTTTCTTACTCATTTAAAATGCTACCTTGATAATTTCCCAAATATCTATATGAATTTGGATCTATTTCTGAACCTGTATTGTGGCCAATGATCTATCTGCGCATATCCTAGTAAGTACATTGTCTCAACATTCTAGTTTTGTAACATATTTAAATATCTGATAAATTTTCCTTTACTAGTTTTCTTTAAGAGTTTTCCTGGCTACTTATGTTTATCTCTCCATATGAATTTAGAGTCAATTTATCTAGCTTTATATACATGCACACAGAATCCTCTTAGTTTAAGAAACAGTATGATGAGGTAGTTGAAAGCCTAAGAACTGAAAACATGCTTCTTCAGTTTATATCGTAGTTCAGTAACTTACTCCAACTACAGTGCTGGGCAAGTTCATCAGCATTTTTGCTTTTTGAGTACTATGCTGAAAAATGGACAAGGAGAAATACTAACACTTACCACGTAAAGAATGGAAAGACTAACTGAATAATACATATAAAGCATTTAGAACAGTGTCTCATGTTTGAGTACATGCTTTACAAACATTGGCAAGTGTTTTATGTTGAGATCATATTAAATACATACATTAAATGGGGGAAGTAAAATCTATATAATTGAGTCTTTTTAGCCCTGATTCTTATCAATGTTATCATATATGTCTCCATTTGTATCTTAGAGAAGCATTTAAATTTCTTCCTATAGATTTTTTTTTTTTTTTAAGACAGGGTCTTGCATTGTAGTTCAGGCTGGCCCTGAGCTCACTATGTAGCCCAGGCAAACATAGAATTTAGCCTCTGCCTCCCAAATGCCGGGATTATAGGTGTGAGCCACCACACCCGGTATTGTTGAATGTGGTACTGGGATTTTGAACTTGGGACCTTGTGTTTGCCAGGCAGATGCCAGAACCACTGCACTAAATCCCCACCCTCCCTACAGATCTTGTATAACCTCTTCATATAATGCTTTTTATATTGTCTTGTCTAATATTAAGATCATCACTCAGCATTTTTAAAGTTTGCATAGGCCTGTTGTGTCAATGCCTGTGAACTTTATTATTCTTTGGAGGTTTCTTTGCTTTAGGAATGATTCTAAATAGCTTTGTGATCTATTCTGGAAATCTTTTAGTAGGACGTTTTGCCTAATTAACATTTACTTATTTACATTTGTATAACATACATAATTTAAGTTAGGTGCAGTATCACTTAAACTAAATCTCCAGCCCCTAACATACATAATTTCATCTCCCTAGTTATAAAAATTTACATTATTCTTTGTTTTTATTGATACTTTCTTCTTAAAAATAGCTGACTAAATAGTGTGTATTAGATATTGTTTTACATATACATGAACTTCTTCAAATGATATGGAAGGTTTACTTTTTTGTTCTAGTAGCTATTTTAGAGTGAAAATCTTTTTAGTGACTCTTTTTTTTTTTGAGACAGGGTCTCGCTTTATAGTTCAGTCTGGCCCAGAGCTCACTATGTAGCCCAGGCAAACCTCAAACTCAGCAATCCTCCTGTCTGCCTCCCCAGTGCTGGGATTACAGGTGTGAGCCACCAAACCAGGCACTGTGGTATGTGGTACTGATTGCCAGTGGGCGTGATTCACCACGCCCAGCATTGTTGTATGTGGTTACTTGGATTGAACTCAGGACCTTGCGCTTGCAAGGCAGGCGCCAGAACCACTGAGCTAAATCTCCAGCCCTTTAGTGACTTTTAAGACCAGTATTTTCTGATACTGTTATCTCTCAGACTTCATTTCCTATCATGCTTCCTCTTTACCACTGTACTTTAAGCCTTCTATACTTATCCCTTTTCTTCAACAGCTATAGTTTTGCTTCAGGAACTTTGCAATAGCTATTATCTTTACCTAGAACATTACTTTTTAAATTTTTAATTTTTTTTGTTTTTAGTTTTTTGAGACAGGTCTCACTCTGTACTTCAGGCTGGCCTTGAACTCACTATGTAGCCCAGGCGGGCCTCAAACAAGGTGATCCAACTTGAGGAAATCCTCCTGCCTCAGCTTCTGGGAGTGCTGGGATTATAGGCATGTGCTTAGCATACTTTTTATCCACATAACTATTTGGCTCCTTGGCTTCCTAGAAATGTTTCTTCAAACTTGATTTTCTGAGAGAGGTCTATTCTGGCCATCTAATTTAAAATGGCACTGCCATCATTTGGTTCTCCTGATTCCTGTTCAGGCTGCACTTTAGCCCTTGCAGATTAGTATCTCTTAACAAATTATTTACTTATTACTATATTATTGTTTGTCTCTCTTGGCCCTTGAAGCAAGAAATTTTATCTGGTCACTAACAATGTTTGTCAAATAACAAGTTCTCATCAAATACATGTTGTAAGTAACACGGTTCTGAAGATACTCATTCTGTTTCATAAACCTAATTTTGACATTTGTTTTAGTCTTAATTCTGTGTATCCCATGCTTACTGCCAATGCTTTAGCTGTAGTTTTGCTTTCATTTCTTGGCTGGCTGAATTTGTTCCTATAGAAAAGCTCATGAGAGCTAAGTTTCCTGAGAATTTGGGAAAAACAGAAATATCCAGGCATTATTAATACTGAATGAACATGATGATTTGGTATCACCACAGACTAATGAAAAGTTTATACTTTTAGTGCAAGGTGGACTCCATCTTTGACAAGTAACTTGAGAACTCCAAGGAAAAGCAAGGGTTTATTGTTCAGTTAAAAGAATATATAATGTTTGCCCTTTCTTATAGCTATTTCTCTTTAGCCTCAACCATAGGAGAAAAATAAAATGCCAGGGTTATCAACTTGGAGTCAGACTATAAAACAGTATAACTGTATTTCCCAAGTCGCAGAATTCAAGCCTCAAAATCTCAAACTTTAGTATTATAAGGGGACATTTTGTGTTCTAAAATAAAACTGTTAAACTTATACCAAAACTTAGTTTGTAGGGTTGAAGATAACAGTTCAGTGGTAGAATGCTTGCTAGCATGTGTGAGGCCCTGTGTTCAGTCCCTAGCAATGCAAACAAACAAAATCTTACTTTTAAACTCCCATTGCTACTATTACCAATTATGCAACTTTCCTCTCTCATGGTTCAATAAAAGAAATTCAGCAGCATACTCCTGCCAACAACTTGAAAAGACTGTCTAAGTAAGCTCAAATTCTTCAAAATACTCATAGCCAGTTAGACATGAGATGAAAAGTGGGTGGGGGGGTTATTTCCTTATTAACCCAGTTCCATTTATTTATTGAAATATGAGAGCTAACTCCACCAGACTATACAAAGTATATCATATTAAACAGCTTTAGATGCATTATATATATACATATATATATATATATATATATATATATATATATTTGTTCAAGGCTGAACTCTTACTATAAATAGCCTCACTACACCACTTAGATACATAAGTCATATTCCCTGGTGTGTGCCCCTTAAATGCTTATAAAAATGGATTCTTTAATGTTTCAGAAGTTTAGTTTTAAAAGCCAGCATAATATGTGATTTTGAGATGTATATAAATTGTACCAATGAAGAATTCAATTAAAAAAAAGAGCATAATTTTTTAAAGCAATTTTGTCCAAACTATCTCTAGCATTATAAACATGCTATATTAATAGAGTAAAACTATTTCAGTTGGTCTAAACAAAGATACACCTAAAATAGTGTGTATACTGTAGAATCAGTTTCCTCCATTTTTTTTTTTTTTGAGACAGGGTCTCGCTTTGTAGTTCAGGCTAGCTCTGAGCTCACTATGTAGCCCAGGCAAGCTTCAAACTCAGCAATCCTCCTGTCTCTGCCTCCCGAGTGCTGGGATTACAGGTGTGAGCCACAACCCCCGGTACCTCCATATTCTTGATTCAATGAAATTGGTGAAGCATTAATTAATTAATTGATTTTTTAACTACCTGTCATCTACCAGTACACTAGAGTAAGCACTTTGGCTTCAACCCTAGAGGTCTGAAAGAGGGTAAAACACTGAATTTAGAAGATCTGGACTCAATGGACAATTCACTATCTTGAATTTCAACCTGTATGGCTCAGTTTCTCCAACTGTTAAATTAACAACCACCACAACAAAACTATTTCACAAGGCTGATTTCATTAAGGATTAGTAACCATATAAAAGTGAAAACACTTAAATGTTCAACACTTTACTTTTGTATAGTAATATAAACTCAAAACAAGCCTTCAATCTTCCCAAGGGACTGAATGATTAATTGGTGATCACTAGGTAGCCCAGTCTCACCTTGACCTAGCAAATCCTCCTGCCTGGCTAGGTAAGTAATGAGTATTCTAAAGAATTTAAGAAGAAAAGTGCATTCCAAAAACCACAACCCAAGGCCTTGGGAATGCTGTTAGCACTCTGCCCCTGACTACATCCTCCTTTGGGCCCAAACTGGCAATCTTTCTGCCTCAGCTTCCCAAGTAGGTAGAGTTGTACAGGCATGTGCCATTGTGTCCTACGTGTACATGTTCTTCACAACTGTTTCCTAATGAAATGTTCAAACACAAAAGAAAGTTTATGAGATCTTACAGTGAACAACCTATACCTCTAATTCATTATGTATCCATCCATTCTTTTATTTGTAAAAATCCTTAATTCTCATAATTTCTTTTATCATTTTAAAATGCATTACATTTTTCAAATCCACATTCTTTACAAGTATTTTGCATTGTTTCTAGTTTTTGCCCATAACTTTTAATTTGTCATGTGTATTCTAATTATCTGTTGAGATGTCTGCCTTTCCTTCAGAGTTATGATCTAGCCTGGAGGCTACATTAATTTTTTTACATCCTGGTAACTCCTAGAGCATCAGGAGAAAACAGATACTTAATACTGACTTCACCTACTGTCTTCTTTTTACCTTCATTTCTTTGACAAATTTTATTACCATTTTGTGTTCCAGTTTTCCTTTAGATACTAATTTGCTTTTTTAATGCCAAAGTAATCTGAAAGACTGTGATCACTATAGGCATTGGGAAATATTCAGACTGTGAATTTCTTCATTCATGTAGTAGAGGTGTGTTTTATTTTGGGCTGCTGAGGCTTAAATGGATTCCATGTCGTACTGAAATAGTTATTAAATGAACTACTGATTATTAAACAACAAAAATTAAAATATACAAAACAAAGGATTCACTATCACATTAAACCTAACATTTGTGCTTTTCAATAATAATTTATACTATTCAAAGTGGCATATAGACTTATGTATAAAGGGAATGAAATCATGGAAACAGGAACTCTCAATATTTGTTTAATAAAGTTAGTTGGCTTGAAGGATGGTTATATTAAAAAGTAAAAATGGAAATTTCTGCTGGGTGTGGTAGTTCATGCCTGTAATCCCAGCACTCAGGAGGCAGAGGCAGGAGGATTGCTGAGTTCTAGGCTTGCCTGGGCTACATAGTGAGCTCAGGGCCAGCCTGAATTACAAAGACAGATTCTGCCTCAAAATAAATAAATAAATAAATAAATAAATAAATAAATAAATAAGGAAATTCCTTTGGTTGTTCTTTTTGTAGACAGTTGTTTGCGATGGTTCCTTCATCACCTGAATGCATATTTCCTTCTCTAGGGCCATCAAGTCTGTAAAATCTCAATACGCTTTGATATAACAATACCGGGGAGGCACCGCATCACTAAGTTAACATACTGAAATAAAACCACTTTCTTTGAAGTAGTATGAAAGTTAGGAAAATACAAAGAACTTTTCAAAATATTTCAAAATTGGTGCAAGTTATATTATTCTCTATGGTTAACAGATGGAAACACTGTACAGTTTTAAAGTTATTTTTCATATTGTGAGGATGTTTGATTTTTCATATTGTGAGGATGTTTGATGGCATTTTGTGCTTGTTTAGAGAACTACTCAAAATGTAGCCTGTGAATCGCAGAATGGTCAGCAATGGAAGCAGATTAGAAATGCAGATTCTGGGCCGGAGGGTTAGCTCAGTGGTTCCAGCGCCTGCCTCGCAAGCGCAAGGTCCTGAGTTCGATCCCCGGTAACCACATAGGATGCTGGGCGTGGAGACACGCCCACCAACAATCAACACCGCATATTACAATGCCGGACGTGGTGGCTCACACCTGTAATCCCAGCACTCGGGAGGCAGGGACAGGAGTATTGCTGAGTTCGCGGCAGCTTGCCTGGGCACCATAGTAAGCTCAGGGCCAGCCTGAACTACAAAGCGAGACCCTGTCGCAAAAAGCAAAAAAAAAAAAAAAAAAAAAAAGAAAGAAATGCAGATTCTTAGATCCCACCTTAAATTCCAGAATCATGATCTACAGCTGAGCAAGATCACTAGGAAGTGAAGATGTGCGTTAAAGTTTAAGGAGCTCAGCAATAGTTTATCAGAGTAAGACTTAAGGAGGTATGTATGCTAGCTACTTTTCTCTTGTTAATATGCTACCATCAGCAACTAAGACTCATGGAAAGGCAATGTGATGTAACAGGGAGAACTCTGTACTGAGAGTTTGAAAAGCTGGATTCTAGTCACATCTCTAGATCTGTGACCTCGAACCTTAAGTCTATCCAACTGTAAAACAAATGGGTTACACAATGTACACTGTAAGTCCTTTCAACTCTGACAGTCTCACTTTATGAAAATAAATAGCAATACATTCTTGCTTGACATGTTACACACTACAAAGTAGTTCAAGAAAATTGTTCAACTATATGTGATATTTCAAGCAACCGGGCCTACTTCATCTTATGGAGACTTGTCTATCAATTATTTTATATTTATTTATTCAGGTTTAAAATTCAACCCTTTTCATTTTCACACTTGGTTTCTGAAAGATACACAGTGGTGAATAACTTAGTGGGTGGGTGGCTACTATTAATAATTCTCCTCACTGCTTCCTTTGTTCTTGAAGACTGACAAAAATATAGGTAACAGGATTCTGGAAAAATTAAAAACAGATTTTCTATTTTGTACAAGAGCAGAGAACATTTTTGTTCTTAGGAAAACATGGCTGATGTATTTAGATATAAGAAATTATGATGTATAACACCCATAAATAATATGCATCTGTGGATATATCTGTACCAATACAGAAAAATAAAGCACATGCAGCAAATTGATAGCTGATGAATCTATTATTGAAATATATAAGACTGTGTACATTATATTCTTTTTGCAATTTTTTTCATACATTTGAAAATTTTCAAAATAAAAAATTGAGAGAAAAAAAACAACATAAATATCTGTTGACCCCAAAATCCCCTTTTGTAGTCTCTCTCCTTTTTCCTGGTACTGAGTGGGGACTGCACCCCCACTGTGCTACAGCCCTTTTCTTATTTTAAGACAAGGGCTTGCTGAATTGCCCAGGCTGGGCTCAAACTTGAGAATTTCCTGCCTCATGTTCCCAGAGTGCTGGGATTATAGCATGTAGCATGACAACTAGCTTGTATTCTCATTTTTAAAGTAGAATAGGTAAGGTTCATTAATTTTTTTCATAATCTTTGAAGGCAACAGAAAAGCCAGAAATGAGGGGAAAATCAATGAATAAGAGATTCCAGTAACTTACATTCCTACATTGCTTATCTTAACTCTTACAGACTTAAGTTTTTCCCTGGGTAAGAATAAAAGGGAGAAACAAATGGTGGTGAGAGGTTGTTTCACATTTTCATATATTAATTAAGTAAACAATTTCCAACCAAGAAGTCACCCATGAATGATTTCCTCTTTTGCTCCAATTTTAGTTAATATTGAAAAGAATGCAGCTACTACTGAGAGATATAAACAACTGCAGGCCTTTCTTTTTGTCCTGCAATGTGAGACGCACAACAGCTGCTGTAGAAATCAAATCACTCTCCACCACCCACGTGCTGTGTAAGTATAATGGACTTAACTTCTATTGCAAGAAGAACAAAGAAAAAGAAAACTATAGCAAAGTTGGTTTTGTTTTAGAAATTTTCCATTAATTGTTCTCTTCACCTAATTAAAAATAAAATAAACATGCTGCCTGCAATTCCAGCATAATTGTCCTACCTCATCAGCAATCTCAACCTAGAATACTAGCTGTAGAATCATACACCAGCTGACTATATTCCTCCAGTCTCCAGACTACCCAGTAGTAGGACAACAAGTCGAGAACAACAAATCCATCTTCAATTAATTGGAGATTTTTAAATATAAGTTTTATCTTTAACACTCTGGTTTTAGGAAAAGTCACAATTTTGATAAATTCTTTTTCTGTACCTTTTGGTAAGGGGACTTATTTTAATTTGCTGGTTTAAAAAACATTATTAAAGCGATTCTAAGATGTAACTTCAACTAGTGAATGCATTACTTAAATTACAAAATAAGTCACTGAAGTGCAACACAAAGAGAATGTGAAATAAGACATTTGAGATGGTTTTCAAATATAATTCAAAACTGAAAATACTCAACCCAGAATGGTTTTCAACACACTTTGCCTGATTTCAGCTCATCTCTTCTGTTGTACATGGGACCAGGCTCTTAGCAAGCGATTCTAGTCACAGCGGCACAGAGTCTTACAGAATGGAAGATCCTTATTTGCGAAGAAAGATTTGTGTGACTCACATTGCCATGATCCTCTTTATTTTCTAAGCATGCACAGGGCCCAACGTCTCAAATTAATTATTTATCCTTGGCCTATTCTACAAGAAGTTTGAACCTCTACAACCAAAATGCAAAAGTGCACACCATAAAATGAAGTTAATTTTTTAAAATTCAAAAGAGGAAAAAAAAAATCAAGACCCCCCCCAATATAATTAGACAACAAAGTTTTTGGGGAAAGAATATGTGGATCATCAACCTTTAACACCACTATATTAAGGTCCACATGGAGTTCTAAGCCTCTATGACAAGCAGAATAATGGCCTCCCTGAGATGTCCAGTTCCTCATTTCTAGAATACTATGTTAGGTTATAGACAAAGGTTAATAATAATCAGAATTCCAAATGAATTCTGGGCATGGTAGCTCATACCTGTAATCCCAGCACTCGGGAGGCAGAGGCAGATAAATTTAACTACTTAAAAATGTTTCTTAGTAAATGAATACATAGGTATGCAGCAATGAAAAATAACCAGTGCTTCACTCAGAAACACGGATAAATCTGATGAGTACAGTGTTTAACTTACTATAAGTTTAACTATTTAATAATGTTCCTTAATAAAAAAAATCTGAAGCAAACAAATTTTGAAGCTGAGTTGTGAGTATATGGGTATTTGTTACATAATTCTCCGTAATTTATTTTATAAATGTTTCTAAATCATTATTTGCTTTCAAAAAGGACTGTTTATCTTTCACATAGCCTTCCCTAAGCACTATTTCTTTAGTTTGGTTTTCGGTGGAGGTTGAGAAGCTAGAGATTCTATTTTCTGATAAAGGGCTAGACCTTATACAAATAGAATCTTACAGTATTTATAAATTTGAGCAACAAAAGCTAAACACTGTACTCATCAGATTTATCCGTGTTTCTGAGTGAAGCACTGGTTATTTTTCATTGCTGCATAGCTATGTATTCATTATATGAATCTGCTGCCTAAATATCCCCAAATGGGCACTTGGGCTTTTTCTAAATTTTACTAATAATGCTGCTGCAGTGAACATTCTTTCTGTGTCTTTTGGTACAAATATGCATGTGTAACACCTCTGTCCACAGCTAGGGAAGAAACTGCTGGGTTACGGACTGTGCAACTATTCAGTTAAGATAGACACTGTCAAGGTTTAGGAGTCCTAGATGCTCTGTATTTCTATGGATATATCATATTGCTAAATTTTAGTAGGTGTGAGGTGGGTGTAGTGGTGCACGCCTGTAATCCCAGTGCTTGGGTGCCTGAGGCAGAAGGACTGCTCTGAGTTCAAGGCCAGTTTGAAAGGCATAATGAGACCCTGTCTTAAAAGAGAAAAGCAAGGGCCGGAGGATTAGCTCAGTGGTTCCGGTGCCTGCCTCGCAAGCGCAAGGTCCTGAGTTCGATCCCTGGTTACCACATACAATGCTGGGCATGGAGACACGCCCATCAACAATCAACACCGCATACCACAATGCCAGACGTGCTGGCTCACACCTGTAATCCCAGCACTCGGGAGGCAGAGACAGAAGGATTGCTGAGCTCGCGGCGGCTTGCCTGGGTACCATAGTGAGCTCAGGGCCAGCCTGAACTATACAAAGTGAGACCCTGTCTCAAAAAAAAAAAAAAAAAGAGAAAAGTAAAAAAAATTGGTAGGTGTGGACAGTTTTCTCCTAGTAGTTATTTTTCTTAATGACTAAAGAGGTTGAGAACCATTTTATATGTGTATTGACCATTTGGATATCTTCTCTTGTGAGGCCCCATTCAAGTTTCTTGCACATTTTTTGTAATGTTTTTCTTAATATAGTTAGGATATGATTCCTCTCTTGGAGCACATATACTTATAAAATCTTTTCCCACTCTTAGCCTGTTTCTTGTCTTTATTAATGGTACTTTGATGAAAAAAATTTAATATAGTCCAACTAATAATCTTTTTCCTTGTAGTTAGTACTCTTTGTATTCTACCTGATAAATCTTTTCCTTTCTAAAGGTCATGAAGATATTGTTTTCTCTAACAAGCTTTAATATTTACCTTTTACATTTATATCTGTATTTTAATTAGTTCTTTTTTATCTGATATGAAGTGGGATTAAAATTAATCTTTTTTTCCCCACATACAAGACTGATTCAATATCTTGTATTTCCACATAGTACAATATATTGAAAAGACTATCTTTACCCTCCCCCCAGAGAGATACTAAATATATAGATTAATTTGGGGGAGACTGGTGACAGCATTGAGTATTCCAGAAAATAAGCATGGTATATTCTTCCATCCACTTAAGTGCTAATTGTCTCTGTAGAGGTTTTATGCATCTACCATTTAATTTGTTAGGTACTTTTACGTTTTTTTTTACAGTATAAATTTTCTAATTGCTAGCATACAGAAAAATAACTTTTAAAGATTTTGTGTTAAAATGTACTGTGCTTTTCTGCATACATGTACCATAAATGTTACTGCTCGATAAATTTTCAAATGGATTTTGTCCAATATACAAGTGACTTCTGTACACTTGCTTCATTTCCAGCATCCTTGTGATATATCCATATTAATTTTATATCTTATCTGTAGATTTTAACTTTGTACATGCATAATCATATCACATCAGCTGCAAATAAAAAATTTATTCCTTTCCAAAATTTTTCTTTTACTTTTTCTTACTGTACTGGTTGGGAGTTAAGAGTCCAATGGTGAATAATGGTGGCGGTAGCCACATCCCTAACTTGGTCCTGTACTTCATCATTAGCTGTAATACCCACTATAATTGTTTTGTAGTTAACACTTTATCAGATTAAGGAAGACCTTATCGATTTCTATTTGCTGAAGGCCTTTGTTACTATTGATTTTAAGAGGATGTTTGTCTCTGTCTTTATAAAGATAGTCTATACTTTCCCTTTCTTGTGATGTCTTTGTTGGCTATAAAACAAGATATAGAAGTATTCATACTTTATGCATTCTCTGGAAGAGATTTTTAAAACATAACTATTACACCCCTCTTGAATTTTTTTTTTTTTTTTTGGTGGTACCAGGGATCGAACTCGGGCTCTTGTGCATCCAAGTTAGGTGCCGTACCACTTGAGCTAAACCCCCGGCCCCTGCACACCTCTTGAATTTTTAAAGAGTTCATCAGTGAAGCCAGATTTGAGCCTGAAGGTCTCTATGTGTTAAATCTGATTACATTTCCTTTATAGATGTGAGATTAATCAGATTTTCTATCTCTCTTAGCACTAGTTTTCTAGTTTTTTTTTTTTTTAAGTAACAGCATTATTGACATACAATTTACAGACCAAATAATGGAAACCTAAAGAGTACAATATGATGGTTTTTAGTATGCCCAGTGTTGTGCAAACATCACCACCATCAATACTGGAACATTTTCATTGCTTCCAAAGGAAACCTCATCCAGAAGCAGTCATTTTCCATTTTCCCTACACCTAACCCCTGAAAACCATTAGTCTACTTTCTGATCCCACAGATTAGCCTATTCTGAATATTTCATATAATGGAATTGTGTAATATACCCTTGGCTTTATTTCCTTACCATGCTTTCAAGACTCATCTGTGTTGTAGCACATATCAGCATTTATTTCTTTTTAATGTCAGATATTATTCCACTGTATATATATGTAACTTTTTTTAATCCAATCATCAGCCTATACACATTTGAGGTGTTTTTACATTCTATTAGGGACAATGCTGCCACAAACAATTCATGTTAATGTTTTAGGCTGCATCATCTATAGTCTCACCAGCGAAGTGAAAGTTTTAAGTTCCGTACATTTCCCCCAACAAGTTACTGTTTGTTGTGCTGGTTGCAGCTGCCTTGGTTTGAAGTGGAATCTCATTAGGAGTTTGATTGCCCATTTTCTGATGGCTGACATGTTTCCCATCCTTTTAGGTACTTACTGGCTATCCTGTTATTTTTATTGGAGGAATGTCTATTCTGAGGCTCTGCCTATTTTTTAATTGGGCTGTCTAAGGTCAAGTGTTGGTTAGCTTTATCAAAAACTGGCATGAATTTCAGGCCGGAGGGTTAGCTCAATGGTTCCGGTGCTTGCCTCGCAAGTGCAAGGTCCTGAGTTCGATCCGGGTAACCACATACAATGCTGGGCGTGGTGACTCATGCCCACCAGCAATCAATACCACATACCACAGTGCCAGGCGTGGTGGCTCACACCTGTAATCCCAGCACTCAGGAGGCAGAGACAGGAGGATTGCTGAGTTTGAGGCTTGTCTGGGCTACATAGTGAGCTCAGGGCCAGCCTGAACTACAAAGCGAGACCTTGTCTCAAAAAAAAACAACAAAAAAAAACTGGCATAAACTTGTACCAAACACTAACTTTCTGATGGCTGTAATATTTGTAGTGTTTCTGGTATTGGTAAACTCTACTTTTACTCAATTTGTTAATTTTGACTTTACTTATTTGACATATATATATTTCAAATATTAAAAGATTTCTCAGTGACAATAATTACCCCTGCTAGTAATGACTTCTAGCCTAGTTCCATTCTGGGTAGAGAAAGCATTATATGATTTTGATCCTTTCAAATTTATTATGATTTGCTTTATGGCCTAGGTTAGAATCAATTTTGGAAAATGTTCCATGTATACTTGAGAAGTGTATTACACAGTTGTTGGGGGTCATATCACCTGGGCTTGTAGTATCACCTGATTTAAAGTTGACCTTTTTGGTCTCTGACAATTAAAGGGCTTAACTTTGTTTCCTAATTGACTGAAAGTAAATTATTTTACTTCTGCAAAGTCAAGATCTTACTCAACAAAACATGAAGAATATTCCAAATATGTTGTCATACTGTAGAATTAGTCAAACAGAAAAGCATGTTTCCTTTTATGAGACCAGTTTTGTTAAAATATATATTTATTAATATTAGAAAAGATTAGCCTGAATCATTTTAATTTCTGGAGTTATATAACCCAATTCAGTTTTAAACAGCTTTTAGAATTAATATATACTCTTTTACAATGTTTCTCACACATAACTCATAATATTTAAACATCAAATGAAATTTCAAATTAGCTGACAACTTCACTACATTTTATACACAGGGGGACTTCATTAGGAAAGTGTCAATCTTTGTATTTCATGCAGGCTTTGTGAACCAAATATTTTAGTGTGAAAAAAATTTAAATCCTAGCATTTCTTCAGTTTTCATCATAGATCTTAGCTTCCTTTCTAATCTTCTAATAGTATAGAAGCCCATCACCTGTCATAGCAAGAGTAATGATCTAAGTTAGAAAGTTAACAAAAATGAGATAGAGCAAAAATCAATTTCAGCTGACAGAATAGGTGCTGAATCTAGAAACAGCATTTGATGCACAAGTTCAAGTTCAGGTCTCAACACTGAGGTATTACAAAACAAGACGATGAGGTGGCATCTGGTATGTCACCATATGGGGAGGGTCAAACCAGAAAGACAGTATGTCTAAGAAGGACTTGGTAGGGAATAATTATTGACCAAAGCATGGTTAAACTTTATTGGCCCCATTAAAAAATCTTAGCCATCGGAGGAAAAGGTCCAAAAGGGCACCTGTTTGCTCACTTGCCAGCAAAACAGCAATTGCTTGTTAAGCCCCTTTTTCAAAGCAAAGTTGTACCAATTGAGACAAATAATTACCTAAACACTTGGTCTCTAGCTACTCTAAGCATGAGGTCAAAAGTAAGTGAGAAATGGCCAGTTTTTATTTCCTTCCAACAATTAAGTGAGGCAGTTCATAAGCATGGGTTATCTAATAGAATAACAAATTATTAAGAATCAAATCTGATACTTCCCAAGACAAATGACACATAATATGTTATTCTTTACTGACAAGATTTCTAGAAATGTTAACAAGCAATAGCAACAAAAGTGAAGGCCTGTAAATATATGCTGTACACTGGTATAACACCAATGAAACTCTCCGAAGGACAAAGTTAAAGTAAACGGATCATATACTCTTGACATATTTCCCGTGATGAAAGATGCCCTAGTTAAGCCCAGGGATTACTTCCTGCCCTCTAGCAGACATTTCACTACTCAATTTCACAGAATAAATGGGATGCATTTTTCTCTTTAGACTTGCCTCCAAGAGGAAAAATGTAATCTTCATTTAGGTGAGCAGGAAAAACATTTTTTATGTAGCTCAACAATATTATCTCACTATATTTGTCAGTGGATTATATATTAGTTAATACTGTATCCATATTAAAATATTTTGTACAGTAATTACCTCACAGTTATACAGAAGAATATCCTCATTCATTGAAGATACACCCTGATTTTTTAATGGATGACATGCCAATAAAGTCTCAAAAGGCTCAATGGAAAATGCTGACTACAGTAGCACATGTAAGTAAACGGAATGTGGATGTCCACTGTACTATTCTTTCAACTGCTCTGTGGATTTGGACATTTTAAAAATGAAATGTTAAAAAGGAAAGCATTTATTAAAAGTCCCAAAATGCTACGGTAAAAGGGTAACCACTGACTAAGAAACTCCAAGGGTTGAATACTTAGAATACACTTAAGCTCTTTGTCAAGTTACTTCTGACTCTTATTTTATAGTCTGTGAGATTATCCTTGCATGTTAATTGCTGATGAGTATTTAAAATACTGGGATGGAAGGAATGGTAGAAAATAAGAGTAGCAGGCCAGGGATTTAGCTCAGCGGTTCCAGCATTTGCCTGGCAAGCACAAGGCACCAAATTTGATCCCAGGTATCACACATCACAATGCTGGGCATAGTAGTTCACGCCTGTAATCCCAGCACTCGGGAGGCAGAGGCAGGAGGATTGCCATGAGTTCGAGGCCAGCCTGGGCTACATAGTGAGTTTGGGGCCAACCTGAACTACAAAGCGAGACCCTGTCTCAAAAAAACAACAAACAAACAAATAAAAAAGGAGCAGCAAAAAAAAAGGAACTGACAAGTTGTGTGTTATATGTGCATCTGGGCATCTGTGTCTTAATATCTAAAACCTCTGGTAAGAAAACACATTCTTAGTTTGGAAACCTGAGGTTCACGCTAAGAACCTCAATACCCACAACAAGTGCCCTAAGCAGAGAGAGGAAGGTAATAGATATACAGTACTCTTTTGTTAGAAAAGACAGGCAGTGAGCTCCAAGAACCACAAGGAGCCAATTTTGCTGGTTATATTAAGTTCTAATATCTAACTGGAGATTCACTTAGGCTCCCCGCAAAAGGAAAGGCCCACATATATCCTCAGAGCTTCCACTTGAAGCAGTGTTAATCCAGAAGGTCCATCTTTGTTAGATGATAAGCGAACATACAGCGGTTTCAAATGTATGATAAAGAAATTTGTGTGTAAACCCAATAAAAAGGTTTGCTTCCTTCCTTTGCTCATCGCTCCTTTCCCGGCTCACCAAAAGGTAAACCTTCACCACAAAGCTACTTCCTCAAAGTGGCTCCCCAGTTAAACTACGTAAGATTTGCAAGCCGTACAGCTGTTTCTGGTTCACCCCATTTTATCAAATGAAAATTGACCTAAATCAGTCTCTGCTGTTGACTTTTAGAAATGTTAGTCAATCCAGACACCATTTTCCATGGGCTTCTCCCTTGAAATTTTCAAATGTCATCCAATACCTAACATTTCAAATCTTTTTCTAGCTCAGCCAGCAGAAGGAAGAATTATAAAGGGACAACAAAGTCAAAACTGGCATCTGTTTACACAGTGAATTAATGTTTCATTAAAGGAGTAATAACAGGATTAGGAGTTAGAAGTTTTATTTCCAAGGTGTAATGCTGAGTGGCAGTGTGTCTAATGTCACTGAACAGCATCATTAGCTAAGGACTAGTTTTACACGTCTTGATAACACAAGGTCTTAAGGATCCAGAACATCTTCTTCTCCCGCTTTAGTTTGAACATTATTATTATTTTTTTTTTTTTTGCTTTTTGAGACAGGGTCTCGCTTTGTAGTTCAGGCTGGCCCTGAGCTCACTATGGTGCCCAGGCAAGCCGCCATGAACTCGGCAATCCTCCTGTCTCTGCCTCCCGAGTGCTGGGATGACAGGCGTGAGCCACCACGTCCGGCATTGTGGTATACGGTGTTGATTGTTGGTGGGCGTGTCTCCACGCCCAGCATCCTATGTGGTTACCGGGGATCGAACTCAGGACCTTGCGCTTGCGAGGCAGGCGCCGGAACCACTGAGCCAACCCTCCGGCCCTAGTTTGAACATTATTAGAACATTCAACAGCTGATTTTAAGTGACAACTATAAATAAAAGTTGGCCAATCCTATAATCAGAGTCTGCTAAAGTAATTCAAGGTTGTAAAATAGAATCACAGAAGTCAAGAAGGCCAAAGAATTTTTTGGCTTCTCAGAATAGTATTCTCTGCTTTATTTTCAAAGAATGAATAAACAAACTGCTTAAATATAATTATATTCATAACAGAGAAATCACAGTTTGCTTATAGTCTATCTTTTCCCACTGATCCTACCTTTGAAACATAAAGTTGGAAAAGTTGCCAGAGGAGTCAAAGAACTAGATTGTGCAAGGAACTTTTTGTTCTAAATCACATTTTAAAAATTAATAAAACCAGAACAATCACTTAATTATAAATTGTTTAAGCCTTTGCATTATCTATTATTTTCCTAGCATCCAATTCCTTTCTTAGAGCACTGTTGATTTTGCCTATGTTCAACCAGCTATTTTGCATTTCACAAATTCTAAAAGAATAATGCAAATCAAAATAGTAACCACATTTAAAGGTGAGAGTTACAACTTGATTGGACTTTGTTAAGTTATTTAATATAAGCAAGGGTACTCAATAAATGTTAATTTCCTTTGAGACAAAATCTCAAGGCCCTCTGGGTCACTGAAGTCCATTAGTGTCTTCTACAGTCTCATCACTTTACTAACACAAAGTAAGACACTTCCAGCTTTTACTTTAGTAAAAGACTAGAGATTTATATGACCTGAAGAGAAACCAGAGTACTTCTTCCAGCTTCTACTGACACTCAGAAGATCTCTGCAAACAGGAAAAGCATCCTATAGTTCTTTTAATGATTATGTTAGTAACTGCGCTATTAAAAACAATGATTTTTTTTATTTTTTAAGACGGGGTCTTGCTTTGTAGTTCAGGCTGGCCCTAAATTTACTACGTAGCCCAGGCAAGTCTCCAACTCATCAATTCTCCTGCCTCTGCCTCCCAAGTGCTAGGATTATAGGCTCGAGCCACCAAGCCTGGCATTGTAGTACTGGTACTGATTGCTAGTGGGTGTAAATCACCATGCCCAGTGTTGTTGTATGGGGTTACTGGTATCAAAGTCAGATAGCGCCAAGGCAGGCACTAGAACCACTAAGCTAAATCTCTGGCCTAACAATAATTCTTTTTTTTAAAAACTGAATTCATTATTGGTACATTTTATATACAGCTCACAATCACACACAACATTGGGGAATTTGAACCACTATATGACACAAGTTAGTTTTCATTTTTACCCACATCCCTACCCACCCACAACCCCTCACCCCTTATATACATGCTCTTTCATTTTCTTTCTGAATCATATTCATTCTTTCCCTTCATTATGTTCCCATACCAAATTCCCTTTGGATTTTTCCTATCTTACAAAAACTATCATTCATTCTAGAACTAATTTACAGCTATAGGTTCTCATACCAAGAAAAGATCCGGTATTTGTATATCTGTGATCTATTTATTTCACTTATTAGTGTGTCCTCCAGGTGTATCCATTTGCACATAAATGAATGAATCTTGTCATTCTTTATGGCCAAATAATACTCCATTTATTAAAAAACCACACCTTCTTTATCCAGTCTCCAGTTGATGAGCATTTGGGTTGTTTCCAAGATTGGGCAATCACGAACTGAGCTGCTATGAACAACCCTGTACATATGTCTTTCCAATATGATTTTTAAAATTCTTTTGAGTATATCCCTAACAGGAATAGCAGGGTCAAATGGGACCTCTAGCCTCAGTTTTCCGAGGAATCTCTACACAGATCTCCACAATGGTTGCACAAGTCTACAATCCCACCAACAGTGGAGAAGGGTTCCTTTCTCCCTGAAGCCTTGCCTGCAGCATTTATTGCTGGTTAATTTTGCAATAGCAACCATTCTTTGTGGAGTGAGATGAAATTTCAGTGTTGTTTTCATCTGCATCTTTCGAACAACCAGTGATGTTGAACAATTCTTCGTATGCTTCTTGGCTGCTTTGACTTTTGCCTCTGAGAATTGTCTGTTCATTTCAGATGCCCAACAATAATAATTCTTTTTTTTTTGAGACAGGGTCTCACTTTGTAGTTCAGGCTGGCCCTGAACTCACTATGTAGCCCAGGCAAGTCTTGAACTCAGTGATCCTCCAGTCTCTGCCTCCCGAGTGCTGGGATTACAGGCATGAGCCACCACACCCAACACTGTGGTATGTGGTATTGGTTGCTGGTGGGCGTGAGTCACCACACCCAGCATTTTATGTGGTTACCGGGGATCAAACTCAGGACCTTGCGCTTGTGAGGCAGGCGCTGGAACCACTGAGCTAAATCTCCGACCCAATAATAATTCTTATACTCAAGCACAGTGGTTACTGCAAGCGAGGTCTAAAGAACAGATTCTATAGTAACCTTAGTATTCCTTATATATTATAGCAAGGTATAAAGTACAGAATAGTTCAAGCTTTATTAACATACCTCAGGCACTAATAAGAAGGTAAAAATGCCAATAAATCCCAATTAGCATTCTTCAGGGAAGATATGCTAGGAAATATAACTATGTAGAACTAACGAACCTATTGTATTATCAAAGGTGTTAGATACAGGCATAAGAAATAACCTATCTGAAGAGAATTTCAACTCTTAAAATTCACTGTACTTATTTTGCCTATGATGTAAATAGACAAGGTATTTGTTCTGAAATCAGAGGCCTTATGTTTGATGCCAAAGCAATTTTAGAACTAGTGACAGAAGAGGAAAGGGGGAAAGAAAACAAAGAATATATTCCTAGCCAGGCATGGTTGTGCATGCCTGTAATCCCAGCTCTCTGCAGGTCGAGTTAGGAGGATCACAAATTTGAGCTCAGCCATGGCAACTGAGCAAATCCTGTCTCAGAATAAAAAGTACAAAAAAAGGCCAGGGATGTGCATCTGCGTAAAGGCCCTCCTGGGTCATCGTGGATCACACAGCTTTTTAAGCTGCATTATGGAAGGAGTATAAAGAAACTGCCACCCAATAAGTGGTTATAAATTCATTATTAAGGCAAAGAAATAGAAAAACATATTAGCAGTAAGTTGGCTGTGTAACACTTTTTATTAGTCAGTTAAGTTGTCAAATGCAACTATTTAAATAATGACATAACATTTCCATTCTTCATCATGTTTACAGAAATTTCCTTTTTGCCTTGCAGCCCAGAAGGGTCTTTGTAATGAAGTTCTGTAACCTCACCAGATTATGTCTCTATTCTAATCACTCTGCCTTAGGTACTTAAAATATACCAACTGGCTGGAAGAAAAAAGCTTTCAGTTACTGAAGGGTAGGAGGCCATGAAATTCTCTTTTGCTCAAATGATTACTAAAGGTTCTATTGTACAGCTGACTAAATCCCTTTATTTTTTGCCCATTCCTGCATGTCATCTTTAAAGTATTGAGTTATCTAAAGAAAAAGAATCTGATGTATAACGGAAGGCTGAGTGTTGAGTCATGGCATACTAGGTCCTAAAAGATCCCTCCAGCGTTTAAAAAACACCATTGCTGTAATACAGACTCACAGTAGTTCAGCCTTTAAAGGAAATTTAACTTTTACAGCAATCAGCATATTGCTTGAGATTCCCTAAGGGGTTCACCCTCCCCAGGATGTGATCTGGGTTTCCCATTATTTAGCAAGTTATGCTTCATGGTTTGTATGTTAGGCTTAGGCTTGAGCCTAATTTCACTGGAGATGAACTTCTTTTTTATTTTTCTATCTTCTTGTTTTTCCTGAGTATCAAAAGACTGGGAAAGAGTAAATTCTTTTACTCTACTTACCTTTACCTGAAGTCTCTTCCTCATACATTACATTTTGAGATGAGCTAATCTTTAAAGTTATAAATTATAAGTTTGCTAGGTTTTAATGCATCAGGGAGTGAAAGAGAAAAAACCAACATCAGCAGTGTGAAAGAATTGCTGAAAGGAAGGCTGTGCCAACAACGACATTTGTTTGGAGATCTGTTCAAGCAGCCATGCCAGATCAGTTAAATCACTTGGATTAAAAGTAGTTGCAGAGAACTACAAAGTGAGACCCTGTCTCAAAAAAAAAAAAAAAATGTTGCACAATGCTGTCCCATAATATAAGTGACTTCTCTGGAGCCTTGCAATTAGGTGTTATTACTTTACCAGGATTAGGATTACTGGTATCACCTGACCATCATTGAAGTCCCTTCAGTCTTCACGTGATTTGACTCTCATTTGTTGAAATATTATGTGTATAATTGCCTTTACTTTTCCATCTTCTGCAACTCAGGTTCAAATATCTCCTCCACTTGCAGGAAATATGATTAGGTGGTTTTTAAGGTTTATACTCTATGGGTACAGGTAAAAAAATATGCAGTTAATTATGATACACATTGTGTAGTGTACAATTGAATTATGTTTTTGTTTTGTTTTTTATAGTACTGGATTGACTCCAGGACCTTCATATTGAACTATATCTCCAGTCCTTCTTAGTTGTTGTTGTCATAGTTGTTTTTATTTATTCACTTATTTTTAAAGACAGGGTTTCCCAAATTTGCCAACTTGCTCAGGCTAGAATCGAACATGTAATCTTCCTCTCCCAGCTTCTCAGAGTGCTTGGATTGCAGGCATATGCTACCATGCCAGGTCTGAGTTACATTTCAAAAATATTCATGTATAGACTAGAAGGACATACACCAAATTGATCCACAGGTAATTATTTCTATATAGTTTCCAAATTATTTACATTAAATATATTATTCCATAATCAGAAAAAAATGACAAAAATAAGCTATTCATAGTGTAGATGTGAAGAGAGATGGTACTCAAATGAAGAGATGCTCTTACTTCTTTCCCAATTGTGCTTGTGTTTTCAGAACCTCTCATTAAAAGTTTGGGTTCTGAAAAAAAAATAAAGAAGTTTGGGTTTCTGTAGCTTCCAAAGTTGTGTAAAGCTCTGGACCTTACATCACACTGCTGGTTGATACTTTTGCTCATAAAAAAGCATTCTACCTTTAAATGTTCATTACTATATTAGCTAGTTTGGCTGGTCAACTGCCATTCACCAGCAGCCCATAGCTGGCTGTACTGTTTGAATTTGTGTTCCAATGGGGTTTATCTAGGTTATGAAAGCTCTCATTTCAGCTTCCAAAGGATAATCTATTTGGAGTCCTGCCAAGAACCATCTACAACATATTAAAAAGCCCAGAATATAGGCGAAGACTCTGGACTTAGAACTAGACAGGGTTCCAAAGGCTGGCAGCAGTGAGCCCTTGTGTTATTTCATGTTCAGCACAACTTAGAACCTAGTGATGAGTGATCCAGAAATCAGATGTGATGGTTAAGCACATCCCAAGCCTCCCCACCACAAAGATGACAGCACATGAATGGCAGATTTTGAATTTCCTGGAGGGCTGGATGCCCCTCTCCACCAACTTCCCATTGGACACTAACCAACAGGCAACATAAAATTTAAGTGCTTCATAAAGCGTTGCAGTGAGTAATGAGATAAGAGTTTAATTCCTTTTTTTTTTCAATATTTACTTCAAATTGTAGCAATAGAAAGTTAGAAAAAAATCCCTCCTTCCTTAGAGCTATTTTAAAGCATATTTCAGTAATGAGCAATAAAGATTACAGTACTCCTTCGCATCATGTATTCACCTCTGAATCAGAGCTGCCATTTAGCTCGGTGACAGAGCTCTAGTATGCTCCAGGCCCTGGGTTGAATGCCCATGCCTCACCAAAGAAATCTCTCAATATCTGTATGGAATTCTGTTCTCTCTGGCCACTGGATCAGGGATCCATTTTCTTATTTTGTCTACCTTTTGCTCTGCCTACTCTCCCCACATCATATTAATAATAATGAAGTACATGAAATCTTGAAGGGCTGTGGGTTAAGCACTTGCTGAACAAGTGAAAGGCCTTAGGTTTAATCTCCAACACCCAGGGAGTGTGGGAAGAAAACAAAACAAGAGAACCCTTGAAATTACAAGTACTACAGTTTCGTTTTTAAGAAGGGCACTGTGAATATCCACAGTGAATAGGTTTCTTAAAATACATTCCATGTTGGAAATTGCTTTCAAGTATATCTACTGTATAAATGACAAGAATACCAGCTAGGCTGAGTGAAATTTATTTTTCTCCTGAAAAGGAAGGAACATATCAGGGAATGGTGTAGACTATGGATGAAGAAAAAAATCCCTGCCAGGCATGGTAGCTCACTTCTGTAATCCCAGTACTCAGGAGGTAGAGGCAGAGGCAGGAGGATTGTCACAAGTTTGAGGCCAGCCTGAACTACATAGTGAGCTCAGAGCCAGCCTAAACTACAAAGCAAGACCCTGTCTCAAAAAACTAAAATAAGGAAAGAAAGGAGAAAATCTTTACTTAAAATTCTCATGTAGGGGGCAAGAGATTTAGCTCAGTGGTTCCAGTGCCTGCCTAGCACTACTACTGCCTTTCTTCTTTCGCCCTCTGATGTGTCTGTTCATCAAGGATACCAATTCCCCTCCATAAAGACTGCATGAGGCTATCCTCTCTTTAAAACCCCTTCACTGGCTCCTCACAAACTGAAGGATAAAGCCAAAGTTTCTTATGACTTTGAAGACTGTCTAGAAATTATACTGATCTCAGCTTTTTTTTTTTTTTTTTTTTTTTTTTTTTTTTTTT